>MNPL01003462.1:16003-32621 GCA_002081605.1 Tropilaelaps mercedesae | reverse complement strand
CATATATATATATATATATATATATATATATGTATATATATATATATGTATATATAATGAGACACTAATCGCAATCGGAATGTGTCTCAATAAGTTCCCTATGAGCACTTTTTGGTCGTCGTGGTGAGGACCCGAACGTGGTTCACGTGCGCCATGATGTATCGGCACTTGTCAGAATTCCATGTTTGAGGTCGTTGCCGTTGATAAACCTACTGGTGAGCGTTTTACGAATGCAGGGTTTTTAAGTATCTTGAGCGTCATACTAAGCACGAACGAATAAAATATATAATAGACAGCGGTGTCTAGGTGTTTGTTTAAGACGGACCGAGAAGTACAGATCTTGAAAGTACCTGTGGCCTACGTCAATTATGTGCCCAACGAATCTTCCGTGACGGCCATTTACGAGGTGAGTTTCGTTTATTTCGTCACGATACGTGAAGATTGACAAATCGAACAAACAAGTTGTCTATTTGAGCCACACCGAACTGGGCACGGCATTATCCCATCTCAGCGACTCGGTGGATATTTGGCATGGTCGTCGTTTTCCGAAGACTACTCATGGAGATGCCTAATCTCTGATCGAATTTCCCCAAATGTTTACCCTCCCTTCCGTGGGGTGGGCGCACTTTCTCATTTGGGTTTTGTCTGTGCTTCGTTTTTCTCGCCAGTTCGTACACAGCCACCGCCATGTCTCGTTGGAAGGGCACTTATGCGAACTGGCCTCCCCCGAAACGGGAGTTTGGCGTTGACAGCATTTGTTCTGCGGTTACGACTCCCGGACTTTTTTCCCCAACTTCGGCCAACAGCGACGTTAGTGGTCGTCATTGCACAGGTGCGAAGGGCTAATAGAAGGCTATGGCGAGAGAGTGGCTCTGTGAGGCCTCTGCTCGACGTTCAGAAGCGGTCAGCACTTACGGGAAGGTCACTAACGAGCTAGTTTGTATTCTATACGTTATCGGTAGAGGAGCAGACGCGGCGCAAAAGGCCGTCGAAGGGGGCGTCCTGAAGATCGAAGTGAACCATCGACTAGTCAGCGGAAAAATAGATGAGAAAGGACGGGAGGAGGACGGGACAACTCAACGCAGGCGATTGACTCGCTATGTAGATAGGTGGCTAGCTAGTCGAGCAAACTGGGCCCCCTCTCGCTAGCCGACCCATTAACCGCCATTTCGTCTGTTTAGCGTTTACCGGCGTCTATCAAAGGTCCCCTTAGCAAAGCGACCCTTGAAAGCGACGTTGTTTCACGCATCCGCCACGATGCCACGCTAGCTAGAGGTCCTACGGACTTCCGAAAGCCGACGTCGTTAGACGGATTCGACGAGTTTGTCCGACTGGATCTCCTAACTAACGCCCATATGACAAAAGCGAAAGCGTAAATGGCTGGCCACTGATATTGAGAAATATTGGCAACAACACTCCCATCGACCACTATTATACACATCGACTGGCAACACACGCAACATAGATAACAACCGAATCAGCTTCGGCTAACGTCGAGAAGATCGAAGCGTTCGAGTTGTAGGGTGGACATTTTGCCGAGATGTACACGTACAAGCTAAACGCAACTATTCCGCAGCGGTGTACTCAGCTCGACGTCATCTATGAGTGCGCTTGAGTGATTGATTTTTTCCAATCTCTTGTCAGCGCAATGCGCACAGTAGGTCGGTATGCCGGTAACGCGACCGTTCTTCTCTTCGGACATGTGAAATAGGGTTCGTCTTTGTTGTTCTAGTTATTCCAAATTTTTATCATGGTCGTGTTCGCCATTTTTGGGGGGGTGCCTGGTGCGTGCCTGGACACCGGCTCGTAACGCTGTGTCGCATTCGAATGTGGACCGCCATTAAAGAAGCATTTAGAGTGCGTTTTCTTTCAAAGGACCAATAGCGCCATAAATATTTCTAGTCTGAACAGAGATGAACTCGCTAGGTAATGAATGCGGTATTCATTTTTTCCTACAGTGTCCTCCTTATACATAGTTCCGAGTCGACTCTCCGAACTAATTTCCGCTTGCTTATGCGTCAGCACTTCCTCGTCTTGTGGACCGATCTGACTAAATCGGGCCTTTTTTGGCTTAAATCCAATTTTCAGATACACGCGATGGTTCGGCTCCAACAAGGCAACCCGCACGCCGGGTGTTCTCTTGTGAAACCCAGATTAACTGTGGCTTTTTGCCTAATTTTTGTATGCCTTCTCACTGCGAAGTGTGTCTGAAGTGCTTTTCCTTGTACGGTGGGGGTACCCAATCAGGCTTAGTTGTGTGTACGACAGTTTACTGATACGCGTAGAAGCATTTTACATTGCCAAAGGGTGTCACAATAAACATAACGAACTTCTGAAGGAATCTAGCAATCATTCTGAAAATTATGGCCTTAGCAGTCGCCCGAATTCACATAGAGCACAGACAAAGGGATTTATGGTAGCTTATGGCGATAGCTTATGGCGATAGCTTATGGCTATCTGGCTGCCAGCCAACAGCTGCTGTAACTGCGTTGCCCAAGAATTGTTTTGTCTGTCTTTGGTACATTTCTTTTCATGTTTAGTGTCAGCTTAAAACGAAAAAGCACGCTGTGAACATTCCTGTTCTATCCAAGGCGACGCGGCAGCAGCAGCAGCATTCTCTTGACCTTGAATAGGATCACGGAACTTTTGTTCAAAACGCGCACACTTTCCATAAAAACGAATACACTCCTGGCCACCGTCTCATGTTTACAGCACCCTACCCGTCTAATGAGAATTGCTCGTCGTTTTTGCAGAACGACGTTACCACGAGCGAGGTATTTATTGACTTTGCATTGACAATCGTACAGCGAAAATATCCACTAGCTATTGCAGTTAATCATGATGCCTCATTTACGCCAAGTGAGTACGTCGTAAAAATGCCTACGTGCACAACGTTATTAGCCCTACCATCGGACTCATACTTCAGGACCCCTACATGATGAAGTCGAAGACGAATACTAGACCCCAGTCTTGTTCTTAGACGCGCATTGTTCTTAGGGTCGCATCTGCAGCTGAAGTTTACGTCGTTGTGCATGACAAGCAGTTCTAAGAGCCAGGTGACTCGTCTGAACGAGATTCTCTACCAGTGAAGACTCCTTCAAACTCAAACGCCCTCACTCGCCGTTGAGTTACGCTGTCCAGTTTTCACCGTTAATTATATACCAGCTTGTCGAAAACTCGAGAGGTAGCTTTGATAGGTGAAAGTTTGGTTCTGGGGAATCTTCGTTCTCGGAGCTATTGGACGCGTAATCGCACAGACTTTGACAACGTCAGAGGAGACGGTCGCGTTCGACCGGTTACGTTTACGATCAAGTCGAGCTCAGTGGCTCTGGGGTGCATTCATGTGCGCCTTGCGGCCGGAGGAGACACGTCGGTGCACGCAGGGTTCGATCCCCGCCGTTGCACATTTATGGGGTCCGTCTTGTGAAGTCATGCAAAAAGTGGTACCGTGGACGTTAAATGTTCCTTGATGGTCAGCCCAAAAAAAACATATGTTTACGATCAACGGATCTTCTCACAAGTCCTACATAAGGCGATAAGTTCTTAGCCGCTCTAACTGTAGGTGAAGTTCCCGATGGCATCGATAGGCCCACGCGGGCTACGGAGAAATGTTCCGTCAGTTCAGCAGCAGAACAATAAAGCTGAGCAAAATCGAAAAACCACGCCGAATGTGACGCTGTCACATTTTCGCCAGGTTGGTCTACAATGAATTTGTTCGACGCTCACGGAGTCACTGTAAGTATTTCGTCGTCGGCAAAAAACGGGGTACCGGAGGCACACCTCACCTTTCGCGATCCATCATCACTAAGAACCCTTCAGGTGGCGTAGGCCGCCATTAGGGTCACTAATTTCCATTGGGCTTCTAAATATAATTGTAGAGCCTCAGGGCCGGGTTAATGCGGCACAATTATACCGCGACTAGCTGAGGTTTCGTATGTCGAAACGACATCTGGGAAGGGTCCAGCTGCGGCCGCTGCGCGGACCCGCAAAGCTCGTCACGTCGAGGATTACACGAATACGCTAAGCCGGTGAGCAGCACTACAAAGAAGCAGCAGCAGCAGCGAGCCAAATGTCCTTCCTAGGCTCATGTCCTGCGCGTAGCAACGGAACGGCCCAGCTGGACGTTGGCTTAGCACCGTTGACACACGCGATGAAGTTTTACGCAAAACAGTTTTCTGAGGCGGAACATCGTCCTCAAGTGCGTGTCTCATGTACACATTGGAATATTGCGGCGCGATTGAGACATTCACGGCCTGACCTAGGTCAAGAACTATGTCGAAACGACACGCCGTAGGTCTCATGCACTGAGTAGCTTCTACAAGCTTCAACAAGTTTTTGCGAAGTCTCATAGGAAAAGGTGTGTTTATTTTCATTGGAATCGGCCTTGCTTTATTGAAATCTCGCAGTGCGTCTTGTTGGCGAGGGCCACATTCTCAGCGTGTCATAAACACAGTGCAGCGAAAATCTGTTGTTCTGTTTCTAATAAAGTATTTTTTTATGCGACTGACTAAGATGTTCATTGTTGACGCGTTTGTTTCACAACGTCGCTCGTGCATATCCTAGAGTAGAATGTCGGCGCGTGCATATACGTGCTTGTAAGTGAATATCAAGCACATGTCTGGCGCAGTCAATGACGGAAGCTATGCTTTAGCCATATCTCTGGTGCGCTTCACTCTCTGGTTTTTCGGTCTGTCGGGCAGCTGCCAGCGAATGGGCATATGGAGAATGTCTGCCACTCGGGGACTTCGGCTGTATGGGCGAGCCTAAAGCCGGAGGATCCGAAGGGTGCCAGCAAAGGACAGCGCAAATGTACGAACTGGCTGCGCGTTTGTGCGTATGTGTGCTTCCGTGTGTTGTATCTTGTATGCTGTTAAGCAAATGTGCGTAATGGAACTAAAGAATGCCGCCCTGCTTCTTCCATCCACCCTGTCATGCAGGCTCGGTCGGTAGAGGCGCTTGGCCGCCGTCGCCGCCGCCGCCGCCGCCGCCGCGGTTGCCCACGCCGCCCTTCTCCCGCCGGCCTCTATGCCCAGGAGTCCGTCGCGGTGTAATAACAAGAGAAGGAGGCAAGTGGAGGCATCTCTCGCTTCATGAGGCCACCATAGCGCTGACTAGAAGCCACCTCAGCTCCGCGTTCCGGCGTGATCATTAGCCTTAATTCGACACAATACACCAGCTCGCAAACACACACACACACATACACAAACACACAGGAAGAAAGTGTAGCGGGGGGAGAGAAAAACCGGAAAAGACGGGGAAAGTGAGAGAGAGAGGGGAGATGGGGAGTAGTGAGGAAAAGGGATGGAGCAAACGGCAGGAGCAGGCCAGGCCGCAAGAATGACGCGACCAGCAACTGGATCCTCTCGTGTTTCCCATTCAACAACGTCTGCTTCGGAGTGCGAAGCCGCCCTCTGCGGACCCCAAATGGACCCCGACGAGCCCCTCGGTTTGCGCGCTGAGTTTCGGAAACCTAGCGACCCTTAAGGTTCGTCGGCTGTACGCGAGGACGACGTCGCGTCGCTGTGGCACAGGGTCCGGGCATCTGACGACTTCGGTGAGATGGAATGTAACGCAAACTAACTATAGCGAAGATGAAATGGGCCTGGTGACAAGGCTGAGGGCAGATGCTGGCCACGCTGGAAAGACGACGACACACAGATGGTCATAAATGGTTAACATTTACCACCACTTTGATGTTTGTACGGCCATGTCGGACGTAGAGAAGTAACAGGCTATGAACTTGAGTAACTACATTTAAAAATATTTTTTTAAAGCTGACCATCAGCCAACATTGAACGACCACGGTGGCAGTTTTTGCATTACTTCGTAAGATGGACCCCATATAAATGTAAATGTGCGCCGGCGGTGATCGAACCCGTGCCCCTACGTGTCTCCTTCAGTCGCACGGCGCATACGAATGCACCCCAGAGCCACCGAGCTCGACTGAGCCTGAGTAACTAGGCGATATTTGGCAAACCCTGCCGGGCAGAGACTCGAGCGACGAATACGTCTCGCGGACTTCCTTTCGGAGCGGCGCGCATGAGCGCACCGATGAGTCCAAGCTAAAAACTGCACACAATCGCAGTTCGCGTTTGGTTGGTCAAGAAGTTGCCAAGGACGCGAATAGCCTACCAGTTCCTGACTTAGCGTCTGCCAACGTAGTCGTGGATGAGAGACAGGTACGCGCGACTAACGCATCGGCCAGCCCCGGCGAAGCGGAACAATACGTACGACTAACGCCGGATGATTGATACACATCCTTGATGGAATATGCTGCTTCTTCTTCTATCAGAGACTGCATAAAAAACAATGACGGCTACTTGAAGCCGCAGGCTCCTCTGCCGCCTGTCAGGACGCAAGCCGACAGAAATCCGTACTCAAGTACTGCTTTGCTACGTCAAAAAAGTCCTCGACCAAGAACGACTGATCGCTGGAAATACGTTCGAACCATTAAAGCACAGGGGGAACGAGCAGCATATTTCCAACGAGTCTACCGGCTAGAGAAGGCTCGCCGGCTTGGAGGGGGGGGGGTACATCAGTGAAGATTTGAAGTTTCACTAAAAGACAGTAACACGCGCCTCACTAAAAAAGCTACACGCGCTCAACAGGCTGTTGTGTGCAAGCGGTGCTCCGGGTTGATATATGTCCCGCGGAGCGACGACGCTGCCAACAAATGCAAGCAGAAGCACGTGCAATACAGACAAAAGAGAGGTTGTCAAGTTTGAAGAATATTTAATCAAGGAAAATTGCCGTGTCTCTGGCACAGTCAAGCTGCAAACCTACCCGAGTGAAAAGTCGCAAGGAAGAGACACCATCTGGAGGACACGCTCCGTCCTCTAATAAAAAAATAAAAAAAAAAACAAAGGGGGTTTCAACATCACCGTCTGTTATGATGATGACCCCTCTCCCACTTCTGATTAAATCCCACGGCAATCAAAGCCATGCCAGTTCGGCAGCACAAAGCATTAGTCCGGTAGTTCCCATAGGAGATATAAAACTGCTCAAATCCTCGCCCAAAAAATTTTGCAACGGCAACGTTACATTAGCAGAGTTAGAGGAGATAATTAGAGGTAAACAGATGCATTAGCCAGCCGCGGGGCTTTGTCTAACGTTTAGCGTTTTTTGCTAAGTGGTACACGTTCCTACTTGGTAGAGGTGATCGAACGCATCCTAACTGCATACGACCAGAATGCGTGTTTTGTTTGGCAAGTAAAAACCGTTGCCAGCTATATACGGTATGTTTTGTAACCGTTCTGTGTTTAGTTGCGTCTGGGGTTGTTCTAAGTGCGGCCTGTCGTATTATTTACTACACTGTCAGGTATCGAAAGGAGAGATTTGGCTTATCGGCATACCGTTTAGATTGACAGAATCTACCCTTTGTCATAATTGCCAAAGCACAAACGTTCGAGCGTAGCGGCTAAGTACACATTGCAGAAGTGAATGTTAAGCAACGTAACAAATCATTGTCCGAAAGTAGGAAATGGAGAAGGAGGCGAGTACCAGCTTGCGGTAGGTCGACGGCCAAGACGAGTGAAGGTCAAAGGTATGAAATTGCGACAATGCACACGCCTGTCCGGCAAAGGGCCACCTGGGTGTAAGCTATTACATTGGATTTACCATGAATGCTACGGTACATAGTAGTGGTTGGGGAAACTGTTCACTCAATGCATACAAGATACGACCGGGTCCCCAAGACAGTCGGTGCTGGTCCAACTTTATACGCCCCACGCGGACAAAAAGGGGAAACTGCTTGGCTTATGTATACAGCCGCCACTCGTACTTTTCCACCCCTTAAGCCCACGTAGCCACACTACTAACCTTCGACGTCCCAGCCCAACTCCCGGGTCCCCCCTTGGGTCCACCGTGAATTATATGTGGGCTACTCAGCGGACGAGGTCGGCTGTAACGACACCCAAACCGGCTTGCCAAAACGTCCAAACACGTGCCAGATAAGACACCTAAACAGGAACGGGGTAAAGGTTTCTGTATGCAAGCATTACATATGTTGTTCTAGTCATATCTCTATCGTTTAGCCTAACCAGTAACACTTTGCAGTTGGCTCGATAAGAACGCCGAAGAACATCTGCATAGAAGTACCTGAGTTAACGTGGGACTCCGTTCTCATGTCTTGACGTGCCACCTATGTGTAATTACAGCATGACCACGTACTACGAACGTATGGGAACACCTCGCATAACGCTCGTCCCTAATACACGCTCAGCTAACACAAGGCTCGTAGGTAATTTGTAATTGTCGGTATTTTTTGCGCGTGTATCCATATTTCACACACACCCACGCACGCCGCATGCACACATGTTCATTTATCCATAAAAAGTTGGTGTCGCTCGCTCAAGCTATCTCGTCTATGACTCTGTGTGATATTATCATATATATTATTGAGCGAGCAAAATGAAGTCGAACGCGAGATAGCCGAAGTGGGCCACAGAGATTTTTCCGAGCTTCCCGTCTGCATCCTCCGGCTGGTTCGAAGGGAGATCGCACCGGCGTTGCCACGAAGCTGAGAAGCTTTGGCGGCGCATGGCGCCTATATTGCCTGTGAGCCCTCTACATATGCCTCTCGTCTATATATCATCTATAGACACAGTTTGTAAGTCAGCGAGAGCGTGAGATAGAGAGAGACTTTAGGGGGAGAAAGAGCACCCTACGGCCAATACAGGCGATGCTACGTCGAAACAGGGCGGGTACAGCGCTTGTCGCTCATAAACACGCTCCGCAGCCCCCGGCGCAGGACAAAGTAGTACCCTCGCGTGGAACCGAGAAGGGAAACCGTTCACAGCGATGGTGGAAGAAGAAAAGGCGTGCATGTTCCGTGGGATAGCCTAGACAAGAGGAAAGGACCCATGTCTACTAATAAAGCCGTACACGACCTCTTCAAGCGTGGTGGCGAGAAGCCACTGAGAAGCAGGCCAAATGGGTTGTGTCTCGTAGCCCGCTGGGCCTCTCGTAACGGGGGCTGCGATGTTTCGTCCGCACAAAAGAGATGCGAGTCAAGAAGCAATATCTTACACAGACGCGACGAGCAGCCTCACGCCGCCGTAATCATGTCCAGGACGACTACGGGCCGAGGTAAATTGGCTGCTTGTCACTTCTTTACGAGCAGGCAAGAGCAAACCCCGAAAGCTATAATTTTTTATTCGTCTTCAAGCGGCTCACGCAGAATCGTGCGTGTTTTATTCGCGTGCTGCTTATGTTTTACCTCTCGAAATCTAGAAACTTTGCACAGGCGAGGCCCTCAAAATGTGACGCCCACAGTGAATAGACGTGACATACACCTTGAACGGAGAAACGTTGAAGAACTGCGTCGTACCAATATCGACCTCAAGAGTACTCACTGCACGAGTACTAGAATCAGCGCGACGGCTACAACATAGAAAACGACTCCATCGTTGGGATCTCGATACCTGACTTGGCTGACTACTAACCTCGCGGTGCTCCGACTCGTAGCAGACCTCCGTCTGAGATTTCGGAGCAGTGCCAGCCCACGTTCGGACCCCATAGATGAGAAGTTGAATTGTCCAACGGCACGCTTATGCCCCTTGTGTTCGACTCAACTTACTCATCGTAACTTATTAGCCTATGGTCACTTGTAGATACAATGAATCCGTTCGTGTAGAGCATCTGTTGCATAGCATACAAAATTATGTATTCATTCAATTTACTAATGGTCCGTCCTGTCGTCTGTCTGTTGGTGGTGGTGCCGAAACCCGGCGCTAGCCCCGTACAAACGCAATTGCGGCCATATTGTCCCTGTGATGTCGATACCTGTTCGCAGACATATTCTAAAAACGTGACTGAAAAGCCTTATTCGGCTGAAATCCGCGTGCTCGAATATTCATGTGTGCTCGTCCACCATAGACCCGGCACTTCCAATTCACTTCTTTCTCGTTTCGATTCGCGCGTGAGCTAAAATAAGCTTGTGCGCGATGATGAAGTGTCATCAGGTCGAAGTCAGTCGGCGTTCGTTATGTCCGATCCCCGCACTCAAACCCCACCCCACCCCATTCATCCACCACCACCACCACCCCCCTTTAGCTCATTTTCCTAAGCCGGAAGCAGGTAAGTAACATCGGTCGGTAGGCCCTGCAGGGTGGCCAGACGTCGCGGCTCATCAAATAGGATCAAGACCAATGGCCCGCAAGGCACACGGCTTTGCTGTGCTCTGAGTGAAGAGTGGACGCTAAGCCACAAAAACGCTCCCTATGCAATATTCCACTCGAATTGCCAGCAGTAGTGATGGAAGGAGCAGACGTATTTACGCACCTCGATGAGGTGTTCGTCCTAATTCCCCATAGCCTCTATTATGCGCCATGTCGTTTGGTGGGATTTTACACGCACCGTTACGAACATCTCGCACGTACTGGTTGCAAACTAGTGCGCACGTACATGAAGACATCCGCAGATGCATGGCTCTTGGAAAAATGCAACAATTTCCCTATTGTCCAGTGAGTGCATGCCGACGATCAGTTGTTGTTTGCGAAATCCGCGTAAAGCGCTTGGGAGCGGGTCACGTAAGGAACAGCAGACAGACGAATGTCACGGAACTGTGTAGGTGGTGTTGTGCTCATTTTTGCTCATCTATCCGTAACAGCGCAATGCACGTACGTAGGGGACACGCAATAGCTGCTGTCACGCCGGACTTGTCCTTAAAGCATTGCTGGCGGCTGACTATCTGGCCTAACGCTGTCGGCGTCTGAGCCTGAGCACACTGAGTTGACAGTGTCCTAGTGTCAACGCCTTTACGGCAACAAATCTGTTCTAAATTAAGTTTGATGCCGTCAACGAACGGCTGAACAAGCCGCATGGCTGGACAAAAGGTATCTCCTCGTCTGGTTGTCTTTATTTATTCGAAGGGTTAGTGCACCGTGACCGATTATGAGTGCGTTGGGTTCCGACAAGTTAACGCACCCTTTCCGGGACGCGCACATCTCCATCGCAGACAAAACTGCACCAAGTGCACTAAACAAATGTGGGTGCGTTTGTGGTTGCACCTAATCGCGCACAACAGCACCTACATCGTAGGAATGACCTTGTTCGGATGATTTCGACATTCTCAACAGGATATCTTTATGTTGAGTGTTTTCATTACGCTGCTACCCTTCTAGAATGCTAAATAAAAATGAACTATAACCTTCTCAGGAATACTGGAAAGCTCCGTAATGCGGAACCCCTAGCGCAAGCTAATTGTCCTTAATTCATCCGATTAATATTCAGCCGAGGGTCGAATCGATTTTTAGTGTTGCATGCTGGCTCGGTACAATAAAGAAGTGCATTTAGCGTAAGTGCAAAACGATGCAAGGTCGTTTTTCACTTGGGAATATTTTGTATCAATATAACTAATTAGCCTGATGAGAAGAAGACCTGGATATGCATATGTTATATCAGGTCGGCCTCGAACTATGTCACGCATATTGGACTCGGCATAGCCTCGGTCATTACTCACTGGCGTACGAAGTTAGCGAAGTGCTTAGAAGCACGTCGGTCACAAAGGTCACTGAAGCTACGGTTTTCTGATTGGTCCACGCTTGCGGAATTTTTTCCGATGCTTAATATTACTACGAGTACTATTTGCTGATGCGCTGGTGAAATAAAACGTCATGCAGAAACATTCCTTTGGAAAGTTGATACTAGAGAATGCAGTCAATAACATATATCAGTTTGTCGCGTAGTGGAACCTTTTGCTTCGCTCTTCTCAATCATTTTCTTAGCAGTTTCGTATCCAGATTTTCAAACGTGTAGCTCACGAAAGGTCCTAATACGTTTCAGCTGTGTAGATTATGTCTTCTACTAAAGGGTTTCATCGGGTTTCATGGTCCTTTTGCGCTATATGTTATATAAGTGCAATATATTTATGATCGTACCCGTTATAATTCAAAGGTACTCGAGCACGCTAATTACTCGAGGGCTGCCGAAACGGCACACGGGTTTCGTTTTCATTTGAATCGTCATACAGTAACCCGATTTGATGATACAGCTTGCACGAGGAGGCTCCATTGTACGTTAGTGCTCGTGCATCACCGGCGTTCTGGAAGACCTGCGCACAGTGTCGCGCTCGAGAGCCCTGCCCCATGAGCAAGAAAACTCGACTGATTTGTCTCATGAATTTGCCGCTACATCGCTGCAAGACTACGGAAACGGGGCCATACGAGTGCCTTCGAGAAAGCGTCGTACGGAAGATGGGTTGGAGGAAAACCCCGAAAAAGGTAAAGAAAAACGGGGAGAGGTTATACACCTCATCGAGCGCTCACTCGAGTACGGAGGCTATTTCCATAATGTTATTCTTCCTGTTCCTTCAGGTAGCTTCATCTACACGATAGCGAACGAACAGTAAACCCGCAAAGTGTAACATCTGAAAGTTTCGTTGTTGAGCGTAACCCTTCGGCATTTTTCTTCTCGCTTTTGAGATCCATACTTCGTCCTCTTGTACGCTAGTAGAACCATATTATTTGTATGAAAACTAGATGCATTCTTATTTATTGTAATTTGAAATTCTCAGTATATATATATATATATATATATATATATATATATACACAGAAAGCTATTTTCATAAAAACTGCCAGCGGTAGGTACTCGTCTCGCATTATCCAGACTTCATGATCAACTCTGTATGCTATCGATGTTCAGCTATGACCAAAAATATTCCCGGACGCCTTCAATCTGCTCCCTACTTGAGGGATTCTGGACGCACAAAAAAGCAGTTGATTATCTAGATTGACTTCACTTACGTGAAGTGAAGGTTTAACCTACGCATTAGCATCGTTTACCCGGATATGCACATGCCACCGAAAGTCCACTTCGGCAGTGAAACTAGCTCAGTTTATTCAAGGCAGACCGTGCGGCCTTTAAAGAAGCAAGACGGAACGTGTGTAAGTCCAGTTTTTGCTGGCCGAGGTAACCTCTGGTAAATAAACAGCCAGAGAGCATGTTGAATTGTTTGTATGTTGAGTCGGTTAAATCTCCTGCAAGGAACGTTTTTCTGAGGTATTCGTGTTCAGAGAGAAGCACAAGTGAAGTCAACGGACAGTGCCTTGTATCCCGTATAATTTCTTGTACCTATTGGGTTTTTTTTTTAATGGTGTAGAGATTTCTACTTTCGACTGTAGCCGCCTTAGTGTTCTAATAAAAAAACTTTATTTTTTTTATCAACGGTTGATGCGGGCAGTATTTAATTCTCAGCTCTAAACTCAAAGCTCATTCATTGAAGAGGTAATAGTGTCAAGCAAGCACGTTCTCGTTACGCCATATTTTAAGAGGCATTCTGTCTATTTTTCTCACGGTTTCGTTGCCAGTTAGTGATCAAGGCGTACTAATCTCGAATCCAACTTCATTCTGTGCTTTTCGCCCACTCGCCTGCTGTATCCGCGGCCAGAATCTGTCATATCAAAGGGCGCCGTCATATCCAACTTGATTATTCAATGGATATAAATTCCCATACGTTTCAACGAGACCCAGATCTGCGTCCTACACCTCAGTAACTCCGTTTGTCCTGACACATTCAGCGGTTTTTTTCGGCCTTTGTCTCGTCGCCGCTCAAGTACGTACGTACGACATGCACCCCGCCTAAATCTACCTCCTGCTGGCCTTGGCGCTGTCTCCTTATTCCACTACCAGCATCCCCACACCCACCTTTCCGTTCTTTTTTCTCCCTGACGTGCGCACTTTTCCATTGTCCACTTCTGTCGCAGAGATACACACACACACACACACACACGCACATGCATATACCCATACCTGTGTCACGGAACCCATCATCATGGACCACAGCCTCGCTCGCAATGCCGGGACCGTTGTTCACCTCGTTTCATGCATTGTCTCTCTCTCAATGGAAACAACGAACAGCGGCAGTCGCCGACCGCTCCAGCGGCAAAGACCCAGAAGCATTATGCGTTTTGTCATGAGCCTGAGACTGCGGCCGGCTCGATTATGGCCCCTACCGGTCGCCTTAAGCCAGCCGCTGCTGCACTTCTGTTCCTTCTCGTCGCTGAAACAGAAGGCGGACGAGAGCATAGCTCGTCCCGTTTGCTGGGCGTCGCCGTCCAAGATCCAAGAGCAGCCTTCGACTTGCTTTATCGTGACGCCATCTACAGTCTCAGCTGTAGCGGTCGGTGACGTTCGCTGCCGTTTCTCGGTCCAAAATCCGCTTTGCCCTCATTGTCATCATCGCCACGACACAGAGGGGCAAGCAGATCGAGGGCCAAGTCACGGAACAGGCGACGCCGGTCGGTGTCGATGGGAGGAGGCGACGGCGGCGGCGACGGCGGCGGCGACGGCGGTTACCGTCGGAGGGAAACCGTCAACGAGAGCAGGTGGACCAGACAGGTGGGACGACGAGAGGCAGATGGCGACTCAAATGGGGAGCCAAGGTAGCCCGTCCTACTGCCAACAAACAGGGGGCCAGGAACCCATCTAAGGCGACAACTGTGTAAGAGCTGCCGCCGTCGGCAGCAACGGAAGGGGACCGCGGAGAAACCGGAGGACCGGCTCGCAGGAATGGAACAGCTGTAGGGAAGTAGAATGAGATGAGTCTCGGCAAGAACGCTTATCCGCTTCGGCAGCGAAGTTCCGGAGGGCAGCGGCGGTCTAGTGCTTTGGCCCCCGGTCGACGAAAGCCACCAGTGATGAAATGCGAATCAAACTGAGAGAGACCGTCCTTTGTACAGGGGCATTCGCGAGGAAGTTGGGAATAACGATTAGCACGAGACGTTATGGCGTAGCATAGCCACATATAGACAAAGTTGCTTGGGTAACAAAGGCTTGGACGGACGGCCGGGCCAACAATCCGTACCACGTCAAGATGAGAATAGTTTTTGTTTCGGACAACGCAAATGACTCCCTTCTCATTGTCGGCAGACTGAAAATGTGTCTATATATAAACATACACCTTCTTATTGTCGGTAGACTGAAAAGGTATATACATATATATATATATATATATATGCGTAGAGGTTGTTGCACAAACTCTGTGAGGTACAGCATACACAGCGACAAATCTCCTACTATTTGGCGCAGAGCACTATTCCTGACTCAGATGTATGTAATCCGAATTGGACAGACGTGCTTAGCACTGTGCGGCAGGCCACGGAAGGAAGGGGGAAACAAAAAGGTCAGACCTAAAAACCGTTTTGGCCTTCTTAGTGCCAACAGTTTCGCCTCCCTCCCCTCCGTGGCCTCTTCTTTACAAATGGGAAGAGGGGAGGCCAGTCATTCTGATAATGGCGGCTAGCGATCACTGGCTGTAACATCTTGGCAGGTTGCGGACCGCAGAAGACTAGGTAGAACTATCGGGATTCAGATGGTATACAGCTTGAGCAAAAGCCCAAGAAGCATAAACCTTAAAGAGAACTGATGGCCTGGCAACTCCCGGCCTTGGGGCTTCTGACTGCGTGCTCACACCCCGGCCGGATACAGCCGCAAACGCAGTCGTACCCAGGCGAGGAAACACGGCTCGAATAGTTGCAGATGTAATCCCATGAAAAAACTCACTGGCACAGGATAGCCTTCCCGCTCTAACACTATCACTTCTTTCTTTTGTGAATTATTTATTTTTCTATTTCTGTTTGTACAGACGTGTTGTAAATATAATGGATAGCCAGGCTGTAGCTGAGCAACGCACACCTCACTCCGGCCATACAGCAGAGCATGAAATGAAAACCAATGGTTATTTCTCTGCGAATGCAGAATGGCGTCAGGCAAATTCTACGCTTTTTCGTCAGTTATTGCCGCTCTATTCACATCTCTCTATGACAGTTGGTCGTTGACACAAGTCTACTAGGTTATCGTTCAAAATAATCTTTATCTAGTCATAGAGCAGCGTTAACGTTATTATAATAATGATAATTATTATCATTATTATTACACCGAAGACGTTGCCGGTGTGATATTTGCATCAAATTAAAGATGTCAAGAAAGACGAAACGACGATTCAAATGTGTAGCTATTCACTCCTATCAACTTCTCTCATCTCATCCGTCTTCTGCTATAACTGCACACCTTTCCAATCTCCTTTGTCAGTTCGACGCACCTGATCGGACTTGACTCCTGGAAATTAGGAGCGAATTCTTATTCGACGGAAGTTGGAAGCAAATGTCACACGTTCGGAATGGCTAACGCTTCTGGTTGGACCATAACAGGAGTCGCGAGCGCATCGATCAACCTTCTGGAAACACGAATGTATGGACCTGGAACGCTCTGACGGGACGATAATAACGGACACAACGGTAAAATGTATTCATGCGAACAGCAACGGCAGATATTTTAACGAACGCGTGGATACAAGGATCGGCCAAGATGGCCGAGAACGACTTCATGTCATTATACGGGCCGCTCATTTTTCGTTTCACGTTTAAACATTTTGTACAGATCTTTGCTCAGATTAGACAAACATAATTCACAGCGAATCTGCTACCGTCGCCTAACAGGTATCGTTAGCCATGTACCCATAAAAACCTCGCCAGTCGATGTGTACATGTTGTCAACTGGCCGTTGAGGACGTGTACTTCAGTCCATTACGTTCGCCATAGCTACGAATGAACGTTGTGAGCAACGTTCCCTCGTCATGTGCCGGTTCAAGGGCATCGTGACAAAGTGAGCTTGCACA
>MNPL01003462.1:3956-15384 GCA_002081605.1 Tropilaelaps mercedesae | reverse complement strand
CTGGCACGCTCCACTCGGTCGGGCTGCTACCGCCGCTCGAACGATAAAGAAACGAGCACTTTCGGGCGGACGTGATTGCTCTTTGAAAATTGCCCTCATTAATAACGTCGTCATAGTCATTACTTAATTATCGCAATAGCGAGAGGGTGCTAGGAGATGTAGTTCGACAGATTCGACCGGTCCCCTTCTCCGTGGCCAGTTTGTATGGCGTCCAGTCTAACGGGTTTCTCTACCGGTCCTCATTCATCGATCAAAGTGAAACTTCATTGTTTAACAAGTGCCTAATGGTATTAGTATTCATAACAACAACATGTACTGCCATATGGTCGTGGGATTTTATCTATTTAAGCAAATATTCCTCGAGTAGACCCGAAAGCTGCATTTATATACGACGTTTTGAGAATCACTATTCAGTTCATAGGCGTTGTGTCCGTCGAGTGCTTTTCTCATGGGGGGGGGCGGCCCGGTCGAGTGACGGCTGTTGTGATTTGTGCGGTCGCAGTGTTGAGTGTAAAATTACCTACGAGAGGTCCCGTATATCGGATTAGGGCTGAAGAAATAAGCTAAGATTGAAGCTTGCATAGCTGGTGAACTCGGGGCTACGACGGCGGCGGCCCGATATAACACGGACAGTTGAAGTATATAATTGCCGCATCTCTCTCTCGCTTTTTCATAGATGTTTAATTATGAATATGAAGAAATTCACGGAGAGCCTTCACGCACTGCAGAAAACCTCAGCCGCGTGTTCAGAAGCCAAGTATAGTGCGCGACCGAAATAGGCGTCCGCTTCTGCAACGAAGAAGAAAGTACACAATGATAGCATTTCGGAACTTTCAAACGTTTTGGCCTCATCTCTGTGACTGGCATGGTAAAGCAGAAACTTGCAAGGCGGGGGCAAACTGCACCCAGTCCAGGGTCGGCGTTCGGCCTTGGCTCTGTCGGCGTTTCGACGTCGGAAGTGACACACACTCAAGACGCACATGCACACGCACAAACATATACACACACACACACACACACACACTAGAAGAAAAGAGCTATTTCTTGCGCGCGGTCTGTTCAAGACAGCGCTTAAAATTAGTATGCGGTGACCGTCACACTCGATGCTGTGCTTAAATTCGGCCGGCATGCTCCTGACATCTCAGTCCGTTTTACGCGAATATCTGACTGTTCAGCAGTTAATACACATTATCGCCCTCGACTCCGGGGGGTCCAAGTCGACGGACGTGGCAGCCCGACTTGCTCAGGCACTCTGACTGGCTCGAGCTTTACAGTAGCCAGTCCATGTTCTTGACGCATGTTTACAGTTCGCCCTCGCTTGAGGCGGAGCGTCAGCCATAATCAGTTGGACAAACAACGCAAGCAGAATCGAACAGCACACACTGGTCGCTCAGGGGTCTGGTCGTGCGCGTTAGTTCAATCGGCTTTTCTGTGAAACCTAAAGACTGCACAGTTCGTCGTCTTAGTGGTGCCTTGCCAAGAATCAGCCCATTTATTGATTATTTCCAGCATCTTGCTGGGGAACCACTTGTAAGACCGGAAACCACGTGGAGGGCTGCCACGTGCCTTTGATTCGCAGGATAATACTGCCAAATGTGATATCGCGCAGGCTTGATTGACATAGAAAATCCAAAACGTTTATCTCGATGGGCTCCCCATAGCTTATTCGTCGGAACTTGAAGTAGCCGAAAATTTTTAGAGATGACGTTAACTCAAGTTTGACCGTAGCTCGTTTGGGGTTGATTCGAAATGCAAAGGCATTTACCGGCGAACCCTAGAATGAGAGAAAATGCCGTAAATAACTATTTAGTTGTATCGCGCTAATAACGTACCGTCGTGTGGTGTACGCGGTTGCTCTAACTTCCACGCGCAAATTTACACACCGCGCAGACATTTGCGCTTTTCTTTGGCAGAACTCTATATAGTCAAGCGCTGTACTTTCTGTCTACCTATATATGCGCAGGTATTTGTTAAATATGTGCATACCAGTTGACTCTTCCGACGTAGCAAAGTACTTTTGGAATTGTGAATATACAGGGCTTCGTTTATATGTATATATTAAGAGCAAATATCTGCTCAACGAAAGTAAATAAATTGACTCGATTGTAGCACAAGGCTCAGTCTTCCTCGTTCTGAAACGTACAATCCATTCAAATAAAAGGACCTCCGCAAAGCCTAGGCCGAGCTGCTTGCGATTATTAACGACCAGCAGGCAAGCTCTTCAGGAGGGGAGTCTGTTAATAAACTGATTTGATCAAACGCTATTCTAGTCGTTTACAACGCTCTCATCGTCCCTGTGTGTATTTCACGTGTCCCGCCAGAAGGACAACAGAGCCAGAGACGGCAAGCGAAAGGTAAAACGAACGAGATGCCTGTTTCCGAGAGAATATAGGCGCTATGCATCGAACCGACGTCGTCATCCAATTATTAACCTTTATAAGATAGTGGTTGGTCCACACTTCCTCCTCCAGCTGCAGGCGTACTGAAGCAGTCTGCCTGCCGTGACTAATCTCAAGATCCAGCTGGCTACCCTTCTCTGCGTTTTTAACGCAGACCACCTCGAGAACTGCAACTCCAACTAGATCATCAAAGAGTTGCCGTTCAATATCCCTCATCACTTCATCAAAGCACGTGTACAATACGGGCGCTCGCTGCCTTTCTTTATCGGCTTCGAGGTATTTGTCCTTCAGACGAGACAGTACAATGAAATTGGCATGAAACGCCCTATACAGAGGATCCTTAAAGCCGCGCTTGATGCATTCAGAGCTCAGCCGATCCAACATCAAAGTGAGGACGTCCATCGTGAGCTTGGGGAAAACAAGATATCCATGATGAGTGTGTATAGCTTCCTTTGGTTCATCGACGGCCATAGATTTAGTGTCCTGTATGTGACTTCTAATGAATAATTTCCATAAGCTTTGCGGGCGCTCGAGTTGCGCCCACTTAATATTGTTGTTTTTTCAGATTTTTGCCAGTTTCACAACATCAAAATAGCCTGCTCTTCGTTGTCGCATGAGGTTTGATACCGTCTTGTATTCAATATGACATCCGTCGAAGTACGAATAAACGTACCGCGTCTTCAACAAATACTAATACAAATGATTCTAATAATTTTCATCAAATACTAATGAAAAGAGTGAGTTCTAACAATTAATACCAATGATACTAAACGTAGTAAATACGGTGCTTAACCTCGTTTCCTTCACCGCTTAGCAGCCACTATTCTCAGTCAATGTCGACCTCCCTTGTGCCGCTGAGATGGCAAAAACGTATTTGCCTGAGCATAATCTGCCAAAATATTTAACGTGGTACGGTGCACTTTTTGCATAAACCTGCAAGACGGACCTCATAAATGAAAAAGTACAATAAGGCGAAAGTCGATACGGAATCAGACCTACATGACCGCAGACGGAGCAGTTTATGCTTTTACTCTTGTGTGCTCATGGCTATGGCACTCATGACTATGGTTGAGACCATTCAGGAGGAACACATTTGGAATCTATTAACATAAGAAGATTTAGCAACTGGCATGGTCAGAGAGTCGTTTCCTCCAAGAGCAATATCAGTCTGAGCGGCCGCAATCGTAAAAGGCGGTGGAAATTAAACTGATTACCCCTTTCTTGCGGTTATCGTTGCGTGTGGGGCAAATGGCATAGTTTGACATGATTTACGCGCCCAACGACGAATTACACCGCGGCTATTTCGCCATATATATATATATATATATATTAGAATCTTTCTTTCTATTCATAGAAACAACACGAAAGGCATCGCTGTTGATCACAGATGTGATATTCGCTGCAAGACGTATGCTTCTAATTGGTTATCGCGAGCTGACTAAGTATTTTTTCACCATGAAGTGGAATGCGTTCATGGGCGTTATAATACGACGACAGTCAACTGGGCATTTTAATTGATAGACATCCGCAAGTTCCTATCAATTTTTAAAAAAATCATATGAATAATTCATAAAAACGTTTCGGGTTTAAGTTCAAAGGTTTTTTCAGAGATCAGCACACATCTCAGTCCGCAACCGAGGAATCGTTCCAGAACTGTTGTCCGGCTATAAAGCATCCGGTCGGCTATAGACATTAAGCAGCTTGATACTATCCAGTTGCTGCTCAGGAAGACCCAATACTTGCGCATGATAACGTCTTCATAAATTCGTCAGGCATATTAGATCCGTCATAAATGCTTTTATTTTCCGGATTACCCTCTACACTGGTTTGTCTAAGAAATAAAGCACATAAGCTGCGTAAACAGATCTCCAACTTTGACAAAAGTGAGAATCCCTTTACTGCGGTAAAGGCTGTTGCGTAATCTATGTTTGATTAATACTATGTTTTATCGAACACAATTTTATTAAAATAAGTCAGCAGCAGCAAACTTGAGAACTTATTCGTGTTACTCAACAGTACAAGCCTGACGTATCGTATAAAACGTTCTAGTTTTCAGAAGTAACTCATGCTTAGAAAAAATAAGGTGACTTTATTTGATTGGCCACTTGCGTGGTACACGTGTATAAGCAAATATAGACCGATTCCCTCTGTCGACTACGATTCCTATTTCGATTACGAACTTTCACAAAACTTCAATTACATCGTATCAAGTAAAAAAACGATTTTCGACGTAATTTTTGTGATTATCAAACGACGACATTTTCATACTTCGCACGTAACATTTTAACTAAAAAGTCGCCTACGTGTTTTTCATACTACAGGTCTTCCTCTGGAGGCATAGAGCTCCAAGTGAATTACTTCGTCAGTGAACATTTTCCTTTCAATACATTGAAAAGGATCGGTCTTGTTTGATTGGCCATCTACCGTGGGATCCATCGACGATGTCTGAGGAAATTTGAGTCTTGACGAACTTGCTTTTGAGAAGTTGGTAAATTTGTAAATTTGTAAATTGTAAATTGCTATACATAAATAAACTAACATACATGGCAATGAGTCAAAATGCACGGTCAATCTACCGAGTTCATTGTCTTCCATCGTGGAGGGGAAAAGGGGGACGACGGGTCGACAGGTACCCGTAAATTCGTGCTATTGGTACAGTTACCTGATCTGTCGTGTGAAAAAGATATTTTGCTATGTGTCCCTACATGACCGCAAACGTACTTTCTAAGAGCAACTTTACTTTGTATTCTAAAAAACTACAATTAATCATTTCCACTCTCCTACCCTCGCACTGACGAAAAATCACGACTAAGAAAAAGGACACGTTAATTCGATCCGAGCAGCTAAGCAACAAATCAAACACAATTTATTGAGCTCGATCGTTCTGAAGCTCCTCCTGAACGACTTCGACTTTTACTCCTGTACGGCTATACATCTGCGAGTTGGATTCATCTTTAATATTTATGGCATTCATCGGAAGCAGTCATCAAAACTAAACTACGAACAGTGTAAAAGAGCGATGTTCGAAAAATACTTAGCAATGATGAACAACGTTGTACAATACCAAGAAACTTAAACAGGTAATATCGTTCAGATAACGGTAAAATCGACACCTTGATTAACAGCGTTCCACAAGCATTTATCCGTCACTACGGGCATATCGGGTGGCGAATACCTTAACGATATTGGTACCCGGTACGAGGGCACACTTCGTTGTTGATGAATGTCACGAAACCATCTAGCCATAGATAGTGCTACCTTTTCTTGCTCGTCTGATATGTGTGAGTTCACAGCATTCGAACAGTTTTTCGATTAATGGTGTGAAAACCATACTTGAAACGGATTGTATACGCTTTCGTGCCAGTACGATTACGCCGTGTTAGCAATCGCTCACTGCGGTTAGTAGATACATGTCAACATCTGTCAACTTGCGGCTCATCATCGACCCAGTAGCGGTGCAATTCATCGTCCGGCTTCCTCCCTCGAGAGAGGATTCGAGTCAGGCTAACGGCAAGACCCGTGTAAGCTTCTGCCCTTAGCAGACAGTGCATTTTGCTCGACCAGTCAGACACACGAACGTTTATCACTTTTCTAACTAACACTACACTATTGTGAGGGCACAATTTATTGCTTTTGTTATGGCCGTTGGACTAGTTGGGCTCGATCAAACTGATGATCTTTTTTTGTTTACTCCGAGCAAGCGCATCACCAGGATCAACATTGCTGGGAAATCGTCTAAACACGAACATCGTTTCTCGATGGAGGTCTGACGACAAGGATTAACAGCCGCTTCCTATGAGATAGATAGCCGGAAAGGAAAACTAGTAAACGACGTGGTTTAAAGTCAACGCTGCTGACTTTCGAGATCGCTCTTGTTGCTCCTATCAGTGTTTTCGTTCCTTAGCCCGCTTTATAGCGTTGAACTTGGTTTTTTGTCGATAAAAGCAATGGATCACTTGACGCTCTCTGCTGCTTCACTATTAATGTATTAATATCAGTGTTTTGATATCTCGGGCAGTTACGATTTTGTTACCGTACGTTGCAGCTACGCGCATTGTAAATAAAACAGTATCGACACGTCGGATGTGTATTGCTCTGTTCAGGAATGAAGAACTTGATAAAGTCGTGAATCCTCAGTGAGGTGCCCACCTGAAATAGAATTTCCGCTGATATATTCATACGTGTATAAATGTACATGTCTAGCTTGAGCACAACTGTTCTGGCGTTAGACGATCTCGATATGAAATCCACGAGGTGGTTCTAATACCTCGATTTCAGTAGGACAATATTACTCTAACCGTATTGCTGGTCGAGCCCGGTGGCTTGGTGCATTTGCGTTCACCTTGCGACCGGACGAAACATGTAGGTGGACGCAGGGTTTAGATCCCCGCACACATTTGCACATTTACATTTATGGGATCCGTCATACGAAGTAATGCAAAAAGCGCTATCGTACATATTACGGCTGTTATGGGTGCTGGCTTATGGTCAGGCCTAAAAATAGTAAATAGCAACCATATCACAGGGTACTACAACCCGGAAAAGGACATTTTTCCACAACAATTTTCAACTACTGCTTTCTTGCCATAAATTTCGTGTTGCATTACATCCATACAGAACTACCGACTATCTCACAGACGCGATATTCTGTAGCCTAGTTGCGGTAATCCGTTTCTTCGGTGATTGACATCCTCTTGTTATCATCGTCCGAATCCAAGAAGAACGTTGAATCCCTCCGAAAGCGATATCATCGTCCATGCTTACTCTGGTTTTTCTATAGGATCTCTTCAGCATCTCGATGAGCGAATCTTGGATAAACTGTACGTCTTCAGCGGGTGTGAGGTTACTTTCCGCGTTTTTCGACACGACGATTCTTTTCGGACGGCCACCTACGGCCCGAAGCATGGCCACGCACCGAGAGCGCTGTTCCAGAACCTCCCGCCGGGAGGTGACATGTTCGGAGAGCGTTGATCGTAAATATAGCCGGCGTCGGGTATGAGCTCGGACGTCAAAATTGCGGGTTACACTCGAGATCCTGGACGAGAACGTCCAATTACTTCGCCCGTCTGGCGTCACCCACGCCGCCGTGGAGGTACGCCGTGACAATACTCCTTAAATGGTCTGGCTGGTCTTGCTGACGCTGGGCATACTCTAGCAGCATATCAGGAGTCTGCGGCGTGACGAAGGCAACAGCTCGCAAATCGGCACGAGCTGTCTCTGCATGAAGATGGCCGTAAACGGATCCTGAGGTCGAGGAATGGTCGAGGTCTATGTCAAGTACGAACGACCGCTTGATCTCATTGGCAAACGGACGTAAGGCGAAGTCCTTCGCGGTGCTGACATGCAACTGGCGCTTCTGCTCGCTGAGCAGCTCCGTTAGCGCCCAGGTACACTCACTAGTAATGTACTCGTACGCGATGTCAACCTTAACGCCGTTCGTATCCTTACCGATACGAAAGCCCTAGTCGCCATCAGGAATATGGCTCGATCAGAAGGGTCTTACCCAACAATGTGTTATCCACGTAGACGGCATACACCGGCGTCAGTAACCACGAGTGCGTAATGACGCTGTCGTACACGTAACGCTTGTCGTGTAGGCGATCAATGTCAAAGCCCCTTGGAAAAGCAGGTCAGGATGGGCGCCAGCATGTAGGATAACCGTGGAAATAACGGTTTATGTGGTGACCAAGACGGCCGTCGAAACTTCGCGCATCTTGTGGTCATACTGAGGTGCTTGTGCAAGTAGTGAAGTATGTGGCGGTGGTAGTCGACGACGTGCACTGGAAGCACCTGAGGACGTGAACAGTGCAACTGAGCAAATCTATCCGGTGATGTATTGAGAAGTCCCGACATCTGAAATATTGCCAAATATAAACGATTGACATGCGATAGGTGATGGTACCGTGTATTAGGAAACGTCCAGGAGCATGCGCTAATAGATTCGCGCAGTAAATGAGTTATGATCACTAATATAGACGATAATGCATTGGGTATGCACATACGCGCATTAAAGATCTTCTTTAGGGGCCAAGCAATCGGCACCATTTCGCTAGACAGTAGTGCTGCCAACTCTATCTGCACAGATCCTTACACTCGTAGCGCCTTTCCCACGCTTTTTATCTGTCGAGGTTTAAATCAGGTTAGAATCACCTCCTAAAGCCATGCTACCGATAATCGAGTAGAGCATTTGGTATCAATCTAGCACTGAATCTTCTATAATAGTGCAGGTCCTGGTGACATTAAAGAACCGAAATAAGTACAAAGCTGTCAACATTTGTGCTAGCCGTCGGCCGACCTTTATAGAATCTTTAGAATCTTTAGTGGTCCAGAAGTCGAAGCGCAACTTCGTCTAATGTATGTAGCAATTGCGCTTAGCGCCTTCGTCGAGATGTGATAAAATTAATTCAGTTTAACGCAATGTGCCAACATCGCCAGCATATTCGGTCTGCCTTTATAACGTCGAATTTGTAGTTTTTCGCGAACTTTTTTTCGCAAGCAGCGTTTTAACCTAACGGACGACCCAGCAAAATATTAAATGACTTTGAAACGAGGAGATCTTCGAGAATACGTTGCTCCAACTCTACACGGAATGAAATCCACACTCGAAACCACACCAGACATTCTCACTATACTTTGTCAATACAGTTTGGACACACAAATCCGAATTGCAAGAAACGAATGTGGGTAGCAGCGATGTTATTAACGTAGTGCAAAGAGAGGCCTTTTCGAAGGACTCCTCGAATTAAACTATTGAGGTTGATTGTTCATTATTAGCCTGCCACCCGAGATCTAAGCAGACCACAGGTCAGTCTAATGACTTTACACTCCCCGTCGGAAGGCGATCTAAGACGGGAGCGCCTTTGCATTTTTAATGAGGCACGAAGCTCAGGCTCGCCCCCGGTAAACTCTGTACAAAAAACATTAATACACAGTAACAGTGTTATGGCCGTCCGACGTCATCAGTATTCACCGTCACAGAGACATTTCTCTCGCGTACGATGGCAGTATTTCAACAAGCGTCAGTAAAAATGCTTCCTTGATGATTACTCTGTTACCGGGCGCCGAGGGTGGTTACACCAGTTGGTGGACGTCCGTGTGATTGAAGAGTGTGTCGCAAAAACGTGCCGTACTTCACTTATTCTGAAATGGGGTTCGCATTCGATTCGTTTGCCGCACTCGCACACTCTGGAGTGGAGTGACACGGCGAAGTCGTAACCGTCGACCAGTGCTGGTACTGTGACAGCGAAGCATACGCTAGCAAGTTCCATGATTCAGCTCACCTTGCCGGAGGCGAAGTCTTCAGGATTCGTGCTCCGAAGTCCTGGATCGGTTTTTAGTCGGCGAGGAGCACGGCCCACTGTACTCGGCGAAAGCAGCTCATCCTGATGTCGAACAAACATGGAGGGGTCAAAATGAATTTCAAGTTATTGTCATAGAACACGTCCAATTACGCAGGCAAAACCCGTACTCGTCTAACTTCTTTACGCCGTTTTCGATTTATTGTGATTCGTAGCGTGTTCATGCGTATTTAGTATACAACCAGTTTAGAGAGAGATATACAATTCAGTTTGTAATAGTCGTCATAATAAAGTGTGTATATATATATATATATATATATATATATATATATGCTCTGGTTCTTCGAGTCATTGGATAACTTCGTTTGGAGACTGTTTGCAGCGCCCCTGCACGTTACAGCTTCGAATCATGTTGTTATCTACCTATCGAGTGAGTTCCCATTATTTCCTGTCCGATTTAATTAGGTCCACTACAGCAAACAGGCGCTAACCAGACTGCCTACAGAGACCGTTGACAACGAAAAACACACGCAGACCTTTCTAGTTTCAACCTGAATGAATCACTTCTGAAAACGTTGTCACGGGAACTGTTATGAGCCCGGGGCGAACTTCCCGATAATACACAATAAACCATTATTGCAATGAACCTATCGCATGCGACGGCACTCTAAATAGTTCCTACGGTCTCTCATTGCAGAACCATCAACCCCCCTCCCAACCTGCACCGATTGTCCCTCCGCGCTCTTCTGCATCTCGCATGCGCACTCACCGATTCTCCGTTGTAACCGACTGGATGGGCAGAGTTTTGGCCCATGATATATGAACACTTCTTTCTGTCAAGGTCACACCACGAGGCACCGTTGTATGCTTCACCTGCGCCTATGGTCAGAACAGTCAATGCAGACCTTTTTCTCAGCTGATTAGCAAGAACAGACCGAGAAAAAGGCTGGCTCCACCTGCGTCGAGCATCCGTTGTGCTCAACGCACGTAGCTCATTGGGCAACTGCGACACACGACTCGTACGACACTATTCCAGCCGGCCTGCATAAACTTGGCCAATACGATTGTGATCGAGTTCTACGGCACGCACCGGCCGGCCTAAACCGGATTCGCGCGGGTTCGTTGTGACGTTTTCAGAAAGGCGCCGCTCGCCGCCTACGTGAACCTACGAGGGAAAGGGGACTGCGCAGTTTGCGGCGGTGGCGGCGGCGGCGCTTGCTTAGTTCGTGGGTGACGTTCTGACGTGTACGGACAATCTGGCTAGTAGTAGATCTGATCCATGTGCCACCGGCGAAACGAACGGCTGGTCCGGAGGGGACGCTCTAGCTACGTGAGACCCTCTCCGGCCAAAAGGTTGCTTCCCCACGACAAGAAACGTCACCGAGTTGGTTCGCTAGTACTGTTAGACTCAATCCGATTCCGGCGCTATGCATCGTAGCCTTTTTGGTGTCGTTGTCTTCGTCGGGGTAGTTATGGTGTCATCGAACCACAGAGTTGGATAGATGGGCCCAGACTACGTCGACAGAGGAGTGCTTGGTAACAAATGTTCATAGAGAAACCTGCTAAGACGGTAGAGGGCGCAGCTCGTGCAGTTTGTGGTAACATGTGCATCCAGGAGGAAGGAGTCGATGACCAATGTGTGCCAGAAAGGGCGCTCCTGCCCGAGGAGACTCGTTTATTCCTTCCACCTGCCTTTCCGAATAGAAAAGCGGGGTTTCGAATTTTTTACCA
>MNPL01003461.1:0-17417 GCA_002081605.1 Tropilaelaps mercedesae | reverse complement strand
CCTATATATATATATATATATATATATATATATATATAGTATATGCTAATAACGCAACTCACGTACTGCACCTTAGTACAGCGGTTTTAGTTAGAGGATTAGCCCTCTCAGTTAAACCTGTCATTTATCGCGTAATTATACGGTACAGGTTTTTTAAGGTATTTCAATTTTTTCCGGTTTTATCGTGACTGATTTGAAAATTGATTTTTTTCTGGCTCATTTTAATTACAGTAGAGGTGCACATAAACGAAGGTCATATTTAGGCTATGCAAAATCTTTACGTGGTAACCTTACTAATTATGGCAAACCGTTAGTCGACCACTGAGACCTTCCGCAGCAACGACGTTTCCATCAAAATTGGAATTAGCCTCGGAGAAACGTTTTTCAACTAGATGTTATTCACATCAAAACCAGCAAAATAGTTTGAAATTGGAATTAGCCTCGGAGAAACGTTTTCAACTAGATGTTATTCACATCAAAACCAGCAAAATAGTTTGAAAGCGCACATTCCCGCATGTGCGACTGTTATTTTAAAACCAACCCGAGTGAAATAACCCATACACACATATCTCCGTACTACCCTAAACATTAACTTGAATATATAGATCTAAACAATTGATACAACAGAAAAAGACAACCGATGTAGATTTAGACATTAGCTTTATACATGTTTAAGTACACAGTGATGTAAATTTAATCATCAGCTTTATGTTTAAATCTATATAGCATACCCACATAATAAATTATTTAGTTATGGCTTATGAATTATGCAAGTATGAAAATGAATTATAAATCACATGAGAACGTCATTGTGTTTGACGTAATTAACAATTTATTATTATGTCAGAAAACCAACAAATAAAGATCTAAAGAGCTCAACCACAAATTATTCTATAAATGTTCGAAATAATACAGGACTCTGCTTGCCCTGTGCCTACCATGAAAATTTCCATCCTTATGACGGATACAATGAAAGCATCAACAAATAATTTTTGATGGAACTATGGAATGTGTGTGTGTTGCCAGGTCCAGTAGAGAACCAGCGGAGAGAATATGCGTTTGTTAATAGTAATGACCGCAGAAGCTCACTTCTGGCATTCACAAATAGAAAAAATACGCATTAGATGTTTTCCGAAATACTCCTGTTATGATATTAAAGCACAGCGCAAGAAGACACTGGACTGTAAGATACTGGAATGAAAGTTCGCTTCCCACAATGAGAAATCATTTTAGCATCAGGACTCTTTAGAGACAGAAAACATACTTAAAGTCCAAAAACATTCACTTTTAAATTCCATTCATTTATGTAACATTCCGGACCGTGCAGATGTCAGGATACTCAATGCCATGCCTCCTAAGAATGTTAAGGATCACATGGTGTATGGATATTTGGTAAACGATGGATTTTTTAACATCAGTAGAACATCCGTTGGAGGTTGTTTGTTCTGCTAGTTTTTATGGAACTTTGCATCCTTACGTGATTAGAACCCTCACGTTTTTAAGAAACCAGCCACACTTTTATTCGGCAAATTTACTGATATAGTATAACAAATCATTGAATGAGTATGAGCAAACGAACGAATAAGCTGCAGTGACTTCCGGCAAGGACCCATTCTGAAGTGCAGTAATCACTAAATGGTACACACGACGTATGCCAATTAAAATATAAAGCAAATAAGTTTATAGGGAAATCGAATGGAATTGAGAAGAGAATTTCTTTTCCTCAGAGCAATATTCCAGACAGAAACAGATATTTACTGAGCTGTGCTTTTGCATCAGAGACCTTGAAAATGCAGACAGATCTGGTAGTAACTATCGCATTCTGGTAGTTAGCATTAAGTTGATAGTTAATTTGACAGTTTATGTTCAAAATTTTTTGTACCGTAAGACGTACATGTACCATATGCCTGAGCCCTGTTCTTCTAAACTTCTACAAAGGTAGACAAGGCCTTGTGCACTATTTTATGTATGTATAAATAAGCTCACACCTAAACGCGGTCTCAAGCATCTTTTCAGTGTGTCACTTGTCTCTAGATTAATAGTACCGATGATCTTTTGTTTGAAATCGAAAACATCTTTTAATCTAAAATCAAGATAAGCACCCCATTCTCATCATTATGTAATTTAAGCGTAGCGTTTCAGACTGAGCTTATCACCATAAAGTCTACATTTGCACATGGTCAGCGGACTTTTCTTACCTCTTTTAGTTAACGACAAATGCCACAATGGCTATTATCCAATGCACTGCATAGTCACTATATTTCACAATAACAATTTCAACGGGTAAGTGCAATACAATAAGAGGGGTTAAAAAGCATGTCATCAGCGCCGTTCCTCAAATACGAATTGGTTACCAACTGAGCGGCCTTCTGAACGACACTTTCTTGTTTTCTCAGTTGTGTTTTTGAAAGAAGGCCCACCTTGACCTGTTAAGCAACTGACCGCGCATAACGGCCTGGATCATGAAATATACGAGAGGCTTGTTCGTACTATTCACGATGCCCGCTTTTATTCCAGTGGAGTAGCCATCAAAGAGGGAAACCAAAATACATCTTCGTTCTGAATTAATAGGATGTTCTTTATTGGCAATAGATTAATGTCGTTCACCTTGGTCTTTAATTCGTATATTTTGAGTCATGGCTGATAGACAGCTATATTTTACAGAGATTTTCACTGTATTCATTATTCATATTAATGAGTAACAGTGCGATAAGTTAAGGCTCTCATAACATACATTCGCTTTATTATAGTCGATGAAATAGTGTAATACTTGCTCGGAATATATCCTAGGAACGCCTTCATTTGAGGCATGCGGCAGCCAACGCAAGACGAGCGTCCGTTAGCAGGTTCTTCTCAACATCAAGGATCCCAAAGATTAAGTAATATTTGCTTATAACAGTCGCAGAATCCACTATGTTTTCTTGGGGCACCGGTGTGGGTTAAGCTGATCGGGGACAAAGGAAGAGCCCGAGACTCATTACATGGCGTATAGAGGAGGGGTACGCAGGTCTCTGCATCGCCCGGGCTATAAAAAATTGAAACAACGACACTAGTCCTGGCCGACTTGATACCGTGGATCTTCAGAGACAAGAAAGAAGATGACTTTGGTTGGATGTCTTGCAAGGAAAGACCGCGGTCCGTGAAAAATACTTGAACTGGCAAAAGGGATAAAACGTCAATCAAGAATATTAACGAATGATGAGTCTTGATGCACAATGAGCAAGAGCTCATCTATTCAGAGCTTCATCAAGCCAGAATATTCTAAAACCTCGTGAACATGTGCGAAGACAGGCAACTGGTTGCGGGGGCAATGTGCGTAGAACAAATGCTATGAAAGAAAACAGACAGTCAAGACAAACAAGGTGGACACGACCCTGGGCTCCACTCATTTTTCAGGTTCACAAACTTCGGGACAAACAGTATATGTGGCATGTAACCCGACCAGCAAACCCGACAGATTGCTGCGGTAGACGCTCGCCGCCCAACGGCCCGCAATGCTACTAGTAAACAACAGTCTGGCTCAGGGTGAAGTGTGCGGCGTATGTTTTAGTGAAGTGGGCGTGTAAGTCCTATTTTGTTCTGGCAAATACCTAGCTGTGAAGTAAAAGCGTGCATAAGAATTTGTACGCCACAATTAAAAATAATAGCTTTACTGTCGACAAGCCTGGTTTTAGTCTTCACAGTCCTGAATCCCTGGGAAACTGAAAAGCTGAAAATTACGCGCTTACAGTTGTTTTTTTGCGTATATTATGCTTATATTATCAATGTCCTATCAAATTAGCTAGGTTTCGAAGTCCTTTTCCTTAATTAAAATATAATTTCACAATTGTATGAACCGTCAAAACACATAGGACTACACGGTTGGGTTACCTCCAATCGTTTTAGAGAAAAATGATAAATTCACAGGGGTTGCAACGTCGAAATGAAACAACCTATAAGATTTTGTAGCAAGCGTGAGGTTGCTCAAAATTACGAGGTCAGTTGAATTGGCGGGCTTTGAATCCTCTTCTAGAGAAAAAAAATCAGCCGATCTAAGGCGTTGCGAAAAACACACTAGAATATTTTTGCCCAAAATTAAAAGTTTTTATCGAATTAGATAAGTTTCGTAGCTCCTTGAATTTTTGTGGATTTTGACGCTGAATCCAATGGTGGAGTGGAATTTTTGATAGTTCCGAGTTTCGAGATGTCATTACTGACGTTTTTCCTATCTCGAAACTCGGAACTTTCAAAAATTTCAGTCCACCATTGGATTCAGCGTCAAAATCTGCAAGATTATACGAATGTTCAAATTCTAATCGCTTTCAAAAAATACTACGAATACGAGTTCTATGGCCACCATGCTGAGATGAAATAATCTATAATAGATTAAAAACTCATTTACAAAATGTTTTGCAAAAAAATTGCTAAAAAATTACGGTTTCGGTTAATTCTCTGAGTTCTGTGTGCCCTCTCCATAAGAAAAATTAAAAATATGATCGATATCCTTAAACTCAGAAGAGTTACCAACACCGTTGCGGGCACCGTAAAAACTATAAAGACCACGAAGTTGCCCTACCTCCTATAATTTTGGAAAAAACAAAATCGGGGTAACAAGGTCGAGGCAAAGTACTACATATGAGAGACGATTAGGCTTTGCGAAAAAAGTATTATATCACGTTTTGCTAAAAACTACCGGTTCTGTAGAATCAGCTGAGTTTCGGATCCCTTTTGATAGGATAAATCAAACTACTGGTTCTTAAACGCAGAAAAGCTATGAAACATCTTGTTTAGCTATTGGGTCCGCCATAAAATGAATAAAAATGTTTAAAGTTGCCGTATCTGTCTGTAGCCCTAATGTGTAATTCAAATACTAGTTTTTGCAAGAAAGTGTTACAACACTTTTTACTTAAAATCACGAAGTCGATTGAATTAGCTGGGTTTCGGATCCCTTTTTCCAGAAAAATCAAAAGGACATGAAGAAAAAAATCAAAGGTCATGTCGATATCCTAGAGCTAGAAGAATGATCAAAATGTGACTGAGCTATTGGATAGACCGTTGAGTTTCTTAAAGATCATGAACGTTGTGATTAAATAATTTATAATGACAAAGAACAAACTGAGTGGTTAAGTGTTGGATCATTTTTGGCTTAAAACTATCATTTTCATCGAATTAATCACGTTTCGGACTACACTTTCCGTAGGTAGAATCATAACTAGCATCCATCCTTCAAAATCCAGAAGAGCTAATAGAAAATCTAAGTTCTTCACTCGAAGCTGTGTGAAAATAAGTGAAGAAGATAAAGTTGTCCTTTCTCCATCTGTTTTTGAGAGGAATGTGACCTACAAGATGTGTAGTTACAAGATAAAAATGATCTCCCCAATCGATTTTGAGAAAACTAAAACAATATCAGTGGCGACAATGTGGAAATAAAATAACCTAAAAAGTTATGCAAAAAAAAAATTTTCCAAAAATTTAGTTTACCCTTGGATTCGCCATTAAAATACATAAAAGATACAGCTGAATGAGAAAAATTGAAATACTAGAGTGCAACCACAATGTGGGGATAACCTTTAATAATTTAAAGATTGGACATAAAATTTTTGGAAAAACCACTGGATGTGGCGTCATTATAATTTTCGTTCTGCTTCAATGTTTTTCGAGAATTATATGTAATAAAATCTCTAGCCATAATGTTGAGACGAAATAACCCGATATCATGCAAACCATGTTTTTCATAGAATCTTAAAACACTGATTGCTTAAGGTCGAACTATCTAATTTTCGGACCACTCTACATTGGAAAAATCGTGGTTATTAGCGATATCTTTAATACCGGGAAAAGTCAGACCGGGAAATCGCCATTAAGATCTTCAACCGGTCTCAAGAAAAACGCCGAAATCGATTACGAAGGCGCCTGTATAGCTCAATATCGAAAAAAATTCACGTTCTAGGAATAACAAATATACTTGTAAATACAGTTATATTGAAATATACATGAAATATATTACATTTAAATGCACTCGAAATATATTAAAATATACTTAAAATATAGTCAAATATACTATAACTTCTTGAAGTATACTTATACGTAGATCATTTTAGCTAGGTCACTTCCATCTGGGATATGCTCCTGTAAAAATTTTTTAAATAAAATTAACTCCAACCCGTGTTCTTCACGAATATGTCCTTTAAAAAGCATTTGCTTAATATACACGTTAGGCACCCGAACCCGAATGTTTGAGCGTGAATCTGTTTCACTTACAAGAATTTTCGCTATAAGTTCAATTTCATATACAACACCGAGATTGTTTCAAATGTACCTTATGCGCTGATCTCTCTGAGCTTGCGAGATTTTAATGTCACTAAAATGCGCGGCTTCGATATAAGCTCGGTTGGGCGTTGTAGTCAAAAAGGGTTATGCATCGGAGGGAAACACGACACAAAAATGCATGGAAGAAGCATTTCGGCGAATAGGTGCGGTTTGTGTGTGTTTGATTGCAGATGTAATTGGTAGGCGATTGAGTTAAGATTCATTACTGATGAAGAACAACTTGTTCATTAGTCGCTTAATGTAAGGATTGTAAAACATTCCTGTTTTAGACAAGTCTTGATTTATTTAACCGTACCGTAGCCCAAGTCAAATCATGCTCTGCCTTACTGAAAAAAAAGACTGAAGTAAAAACATTAACATACTTGTAGTTCGAATTATCGCGTTTTTTAGTACATATTGGCATAGTAGCAATTCGTAATTCTATTTATCGCGTAATTTTTAGTCTCAAAGTTTTCATTTTGCTGCTCATCATCTCAACATTTTATTTCAACACCGATACCTCATATTTAAAATTACTTCTACAGTATCTATTATTAGTGATGCAGTACGACCATCTAGCCTTTTTCGTTTCTGATTTCAAATGTTACTGTCCGGATGTCTCTTATATTTTAATATTTTCTTCTGTCATTTCCGTAATGCTTCATCTTTTTCCAATACAAAAGCAACATTATGTTCTGATATCGTTATATATATGCATATATATATATATATATATATATACACTTACAAGTTATATATAACTTGTAAGTGTATTCGAGCAAGTAAAGACGTTAAACGATGAAGTGCCACAGGCTCTTAATGATAAATTAAAGACTAGAAATTGAAAAGACGGATGTAACAATATTTTTTGCCACATATTGTTAACTACTTGTGATTTGTAGTGGTGTCAACATAACAGTTCTTTTGTTCGGGCTAGGTCAGCTGCTTATGCCGCTTAATTAAAAATTTGCTGTAAGCGAATAGTGCGGATTTCATATGCCAAGAGCGCGGTGTCAGCACCTTTAAAGAACAAACAAATCCAAACTACTCACAAAAAGTGCTTGCTTTAATAGCAGATGTACTAACGAAAGTCAGATTATAAGTGCATATTTATAAGAAATAAGATTCCGATAAAAAAGACGCTGTAATTTAGTATATAAGACCCTGAACGATCTCCAAATTATTCCGCCTGAAACGAGCCTAAAAATACATCCCGGAAACTTAGTGCGTGCCGCCGACTTCAAATGTAATTCGGATTATAGTAAAACAATTTGAATATAGATGTTGTGCTTGCCTTTTCACGATAAGCCGTGCATTACACTTGTAGTTTTACCGTGGTCACAAAATAAGACAATAAAAATAAAATGAATATTCAATGTTACTGTATTGTTTGCAATAAGGAACAGAGAAAATGTAAATAATGCAGTGTTACTGTATGCATCATATGTACGCCCTGCGACGAGCGAAAAGCGACCGGAGAAGTTAAAAGGGATCACAATATTTACAATATGGTTTTAGGGCTGACCATCACCCAACATTTAACGTCCACGGTAACACTTTCTGCATTATTTCGTAAGACCGAACTCAAGAATGTAAATATGCAACGGCGGGGATCGAACCCTTGCACCTACGTGTCTCCTTCGGTCGCAACGCGCACACGAATGCACCAAGCCACCGAGCTCGACAATATTTACCACGAACGATCCCACACTGATGGATGATTTCGAACTCAGAGCACACCCACACCGGATTTGGCGCCCTCAAAGTTTTCGGATAGGGCTGCCTAGCACATTTTCATCTATTATTATTATTATCACTATTATATCATCATTTTGCTCTGTATTTATTCATTTAGAATGAAAGAAAAACAAACTCTACAACGCTATCTGAAAATATTTGAAGCTCTAAAATTAACACGGTTGAGATTCCGTCATTTGCTGAGATATACATTATATTCATTTAATGATGTTGATACAACTTGTATCTGAACAATAGAACAACGAAGATGAAATAAGAAACTGCGACACCTTGAAATTGACGCGCATTTAGAACCAAAATTGCGAATAACAGGATCGTATCAAGGATTAAAATCGAGGTGCTATCAAGACGAATTAATAATAACCTGCGAAGGATCAACTGGAGGGCAGCGTCGATCTCGATATCAAGTGTGAACATTAGGCATATAGAACACATTTCGACCGATGCCATTGTCGCCATCAATTCATCCAAAACTCGATAAGTATTGCCAATGCTGTTCGTCTACAGCAACATCACCTTTAATCTATCGAATGCCACCATGGAGAGGTACGATGTGTGGAGGCAAAGCTTCGCTTCCTAGAGGAACAGTGCCGCTTACAATCAAAGTGCCAATCGTGGTAGAGGTGCCAATTGCCGTAGCTGACCCATCATTTCGAGGAAGGGTGTCTTTTTCGGGTCGGGAAAAAATTTCAGGAAATTTGTCATTAACAGACGGCCTTCCATCTAAGATACAAGGGCTAACGTTGCACAAAATACCAACAAATATAGACGATGACTCGCCAGTGCGAAACAGAGTGAATAATTTGAAAGCATTGTGGCATCATTTGCCGAGTTATTTTGCAATATTTTCCGTACAGACATTGGCTACAGCAATGTTTCTGCAATTGTTCGACAAATTTATATGACAAAAATATGAAATTGACACTAACGACTTTCCAAAGCTTTTGTATCTTCATAGTTTACCTCCATCATTGGTCAGGGTGCCTGTGGTGCACTATCTACAATTTTGGAGCTCGCAAAACCAAACTGCGATGCGGCCTAGGGATCGCACATAAAATTTTAATAAACACTGCCATAGTTTTAGTTCTGACATAAGTGTCTTCTTGCATCTAAAATCAAAAATTGACTTTTAAGAAAATGGTCTACCCGGGCATTTTTCACAATTATACGTCAATATACTATAATAGAAGTGATTCAACTCATGCAGTAAATGAAAGAAGAAATTAGCATTTGTCTAGGTACTCTGCCTTATGTTCTAGATATATACCTGAAATGCGACAGAGTACAAAACGTTCAAAATTTAACTAACCATTTCGGATGCATAGATGCTATAGGCAACCATGATAATGACGACTTTTGATGAATGACGCTATCGAAGATTGGATAGCTGGTCGCTGGTAGCTGGTCGATTTTCAATCGAAAAAACCCGAGTAAGTGCTATGACATTTGTTTGTTAGTGGTATAGAAAAGTGGTATAGCTGTCAATGGATGTGTCAATTACTGTACGAAAAAAGTGTTTTCCTCGGGTCGGCTAAGTTTCAGGAGGTGTATCATTAGAATACAGCGTGGAATAGTAGGATAGTGGGAAAAATGATGGAAAAACAACTCTACCTTACTTTATCGCTCATTTTCCCTTAGTAACGGCTGCATAATCTACTTCGGAATCGAATGTCCGGCTCTCATCGTTTAAATAATTGTTGACATTGCTGACAAATTATTTATTCACACCAAGTGTTGCCGCACAAATTACGACCTACGTACCTGCAAAAGAATTCTATTGGTTAGCAATCTGGAAGTTGCTTCATCTCTACAGACTCTTCTTCAGACCTTCGGAGGCTGGCCCCATTACAATCCGCAATTCTCAGTTTGACCACTCACATACTTCACGGATAATTCAGTCCAAGGGCTGGTTGAACAGTTTAACAATTTTTCATAAAGCATAGATTATTTTAAAGACGTAGTAGCAATTTTCTTGCATTCAACTATCACGGCAATTGTCAAGCCGCTGTGGTGTTGTCAACGTAACGTAGGCTTTGCGATTAACACTCTCGTCTCGTAATGACGTAATGACACATAATACTATATGCATGTTTTACATGCATCAAATACGCAAATACTTATGTTCATTCCATACGTAGGCGATTTGTGGTACGGTCGATATATGTCAGGTAACTTGACTTTAGTCGTACGTATGTTGTCTAAATATACGCAGCGCATCGCCAACCCGCCAAATCCATTCTCCCGGCTCGGCCGCATAATTCCTTCCTAAACTTAGGGCTGTAAGTGCACCTCGTGCCCTTTCATCAGGGCTCTCACGGCGAGACACATTATACTTTTTGCACACTTGCACATTATACTTCCGAAGAGTATGTTGCCGTAGACACATGTCCACGAGCTACCCGCGCGGTTTTTAAGTGATTACAACCTCCGGCACGGACGGTGTTAAAGGTTCTGCATTTACAAAGGTTGAAGATAGAAAAGGCAAAATACATGTCCTAGACCGTTACGTACTTACGGAACTCTGTGGGTACCTGGGAAGGTCGCGCCTCAACTAAAGGGGCTAACGTGCCAGTATGCGTAGTACCCGAGATCAGGGCGATCTCGATAGTGGTTCAATATAGTACTTTTAGCTATCACTTTAATAATAAGTGAGAATAAGTGATAATAACTGGAGTGCCTAGTCAATAGCAGACGCCACATTATGCCTGAACCCCAGGCAGCAGGGAGCTCCGCAGACAACACCGAAGTATCGTCAACTCCGCGGAGCCGAGGAGCCAATAGAGACTCCTCATCCACCTTGGCTGAAACCCGAGGTTAATAGCCGTAGCCCTCGCATGGGCACAAAAGCGAAGGTAAAACAGCCAGCCTTCAGAGCTGACTACTGGAATACCTCACGCCTTGCCGTACCGCCTACTGCGGACGAGTTGCTTTTCGAGGAGTACAGGGTGACCCATTGCTTGTTACGCAGCGATGGGAATATGTACCCTCCTAGAATGCCTAGAACTAGAATGCCTACCTATAGTCTATATCTATAGTCATACCTAGAAACTAGGAATGACTAGAATGCATGCCTGCTAGAAAATTCACCAAGTACAATTCATTGAAACACACTTGTGCTCAACCAAGTATTACCATTCGTTTAGGCAAATTTAGAGCCCTCGATCAAGGACCTTAGCTTAGCGATGATGTAACATCATCTTAGATGAAAGCTTTTTAAAAATGAAACAGTTTTGGTTATTTATACTGCCGAATTGGATAGCTCTATCTTATACCATAGAACAACGAGGCATCTGTAATAATTTGACCGTTCTTTGTTGTGTTTCAAAACTCACCATACGTGTAGCAAGTATATGACATAGACTAATATATCTAAGACGCAAGAACTCTTCCTGAATACTTATGTTAGAACCAGAACAGTTTTAATGCTTTAGGTGGAGGTATTGAACTCATCAGCGGATACTTTATTAGTTTGCAAGAAGTCAGTGAAACGACCTATACGGTGGAAGTGAATAATAAGCTTCGAAAGTCTACCTATGGCATTACTGGACCCCGCTTCTGTTCCGGTGGAAATTGCAAAAACTGAAGGATATTGTCAATGTTCTTATCGACCTTTAGCGAGTGTGCCACTTGCAGGAGGCATGACGTTCCAGAAAAACACAGTGCCATTTGATGGCACTCTGGAATATAGGGTGAGCGTTGACCTTAGTCACGTATCTTCGGAGACAATAGACTTCGCAGGTGACGTGGACTTTGAGGCAAGCTTTGATTTCAACAGAGCCTTGTCATTCGCGGAAACCCTTATGGATATATTTAATGGTCCGCGTACGCCGGAGTATGCTTCAGTGTTTATGATGCAGACACTGGCAACGATACCAACAGCAGCTATTGTCCATTATGCCTTTAGGAGACTTGGGTGGGGAGCCCTTCTCACATAAGCACTATGAATACCGTAATTGGGGTGTTCTTCACAAATTTCCAGGGGTCAAAAAATACACGCTTATGCTTCGTAGACACGTAGGGCAATAAATGTCTTCAAAATCGAATTCTTTTTTTAAACTTGGGCTTACCGGTTGGCCTGTCACTGCAACCAAGCATAAAATCGTCTTTAAAATTTAAAAGAAGCCAGGGCAAACGATGCAGGTATAACTGTTTCTATATAACTGTATGAAACTATAGTTTCATCAACGATGCTTCTTCAATCGCTTCTTAGTACTATCATTATAGCTATCATAAAGATAGAGAATTTAATGAACGAATATTAAGCGACCCGAAAGATATGCAGAGCAATACACAACCGATCAACTCGAAATGAGCTACTTGTTGACAGAAATGCTCAAACAATACCGAAATATAGAAAACCTACATTTGCAAATTTTTTTAAGAAATATAATCATGCAAAAGGAAATTCATCTTATGAAAAGCAGCTCGTGGAGTCTAATAGGATCTTTAAGGTACGGTGAGACGCAATCGAATAATTTCGCAGTTGCTAAGGCTCAAATCCACGTGCAGATAAACATTGTTCTTAGGCCTCTTACCTTTTTTACACTAAATCCAAGTAAAATCATCTAAAGCTGCTAGCAGCACCTTATAACCCAGTGACAACTGAACTTCTATCAACTGTGTCGTTCACAATTGTCGTAACCGGACCAAAGCAAGACGCTTTGGTACGCAGAATTGTAGGTACGCAAGGTGTCCTCGGAATTTTGCCATTTCACAATAATAGTTACAATTAAATTAAAAATTTTAGAGTAATTCCATGCATTTTGACGGGGTATATAATGGTGGAGTCATGGTGAGGCGTCCAAATAGCGACATTAACTTCGATTCTCTTATATGGAAGTCGAGTCTAAAACCTAACTTGATTCGACAGAACTTGTAATTTTAGGCTAACAATTCGCTAACAGTCGTTTTGTAAAATCTAACAGTTTTTTAAGTTATTGTTCCATCTCAAAAATATTGTTACATAACTCGTATGTCAAGTTTTTTCAAAAATGGTTTAAGCTGAGACAAAGAGTATAGGTACATAATCTTCATGGACCTCATCCGCACATCCAATAAAAAAATATCGATCAATGGCCGGATTGTCACCCCTTATTCCGGGTTCTCGGGATAGGCGAAACCCGCGATTTATGTACTCTTCATTAAGCTTGGTACTCCCTCGATTCTCTTTGCTGTGGTTATTAATCCAGGCTCTTTTCTAAACGAATAGAACGAGCTTTCTTTAATGCTTGCATGCTGTAGCCCTGTACGAGAAGTCAATAAATTTGCGTTTAATTTCAAATGGACGAATGCACCCTTAATTTCTGTTAATTTAAAGTACGTTATTTTTGTTTTAAGTTTCCACTTAGTCAGATAAATATATTTTTAGTCCGGAGAATGCATATTTTCGTAGCGCAATTTTTATAGCTATATGGTATAACTCTTTTGGAGCTACGACATACGGCTTCCGAGATACGCCAATGTCCATACATCCACTGTTAAACAAATTCCCGCCCACTTAAAAAATCGTGTATCAAGACCACTACAGATTTCACTTCTGGCGCGTGTCAGAAAACCATTTGTCAATTTCACCAAAAAAATAATATACTGGTCAGCCGTAAAATAATAGTGTATGCGTTCCTAACATACATTGACATAATAAGTATTCCAAATCTACTTTCCTATTTTTCGAACACTTGTGGTTGTAAGTTTTCGCTATTTTTTATTGCCTTGAGTACACACGTCTTGTTTGCAATCCAAACTCGCTTAGCTTTTTAATGCTACAATTTATGTACCAAGTATATACATATATAAAATCGTATATAATAGATAAACATTTTATTAGTATTATTTTTATTATATTTATTATAGGAGTTTATATTCATATGTCGTATACTTTTGTACCACTAATTGTGTTTACAAACGTCATAGTGCTGAATATGTATGTGTTTTATGGTAGGCCAATTTTATAGCTGAGTCTGCTTTTATATGGATCATTTTTTCATGTATTTAATTATAGAAATCTTAAGATTCAACCTAGAGCGTAGTTGGATTGGCTTGTATTGTATCGCATACAAACCTAATGTAAAGAAATGATGTGTGCATGTGAAAAAAAAAATGACAAGAAAATGTACAAAAGAAATATTCACAGAATGATACAGAAACGTGGAACAGCTGTCGAATAAATGCACAAAGCGAGCAGTTATTACACATATCAAGAAACTAAGAAATATCGTGCTTTTTAATTTCAGAGAAAGTGCTTAATAATTTCAGAGAGTGTGTTTAATAATTTCAGTCTTTATCCAACAAAGGACTTAATAGAATCATATGAGAAATTGGTGTTGGAAGCTTTATGTTATGTTGTTTATGGAAATTCGACGTTCCAGACATATTTTAAATATATAAAAAAATATATGAGCGCAGCTTAGAATACGATTTAGACACCAGATGTTTTAATTTACCTAGATCTGTACGAATCTAAACAAATCTTAGAATCCTAGAACACTAAATTTTTCTAGATATTTATCTAAATATTTAAATAAAATTTGAAATCAAAATATTAATATGATGGAAATCTAACTTTTATTATGAGAGCGTAGTTGTAAATAAGGGGAATTAATTTAGCCATCCTGTTGACGACGTTTATTTACTGGTGCTTTTGCAGCTTACAGCTACAAAGAAAATTAGACATTTTTAAAAATTAAATATTTTTGCTGGGCAACTATTGCTTTTATTCGGCACGGTATAATGTCATGATGCACATTTCAGTCCAATATGCTCCCGATTTCAGCTTACTGTATATATAATTACTACAAAATTTCTTGCTAACACAGTACGGTATTATGAAATGACTTTCCCTAGACGATTATATTTACATGAAATACATATTTATCGAAAAAATTACTGTTACAAGACTTTGAAAACATTTTCGGTTCCATTTTTATCGGAACTGTTAGTAACTGTCGTTAGCTGGTCAAAATATGAATTTAAATATTTGAAATGACCGTAATTATGACATACATACATACATTGCTTTGCTGTAATATTACTTTACATCATAAAGCAAAAAGAAACTTTCCTAAGTTTTCTCCAGCTTCTCACCTTTCCTAGACTGTGTTTCCGTCATAATTATACTTATTAGGCAAAACAATTTTTGGTTTGAAAATATTAAATATGACCAGAATCTTCCCTATACTCGTTGCGTGAACAATACCCAGAATGGCGGCTACTAAGCTCATTAGACTATTCTACGCTGGAACTCCCGGCTACCATATGAGATGTTCCAGTAATTCTCTATTCGGCAAAAGCCTGTATATTAAAATCATCGGCTAAATTCCAAAAACTCTTTTCCAAAATACATAATGCCAGATACTATTCTGAAGTCTTTACTAAAGTACAAACTCGTCAGGCTGGTATTATCATTATTATTATTATTATGAAGCATTAACGTCTAGTAATTCAGGGAAAACCACGTTATGTTGCTGGAACGTAAAGAACCATGCTTAGGCTTAGGCTCTTCACGAGCTCAGTAGGTCACTTTATTTAAACATAAAGGCTTGTAAAGCTTAAAGAAAATCTCCGTGTGGACAGAGTAGGCCAACATGCGTGGAAGTAAACATGACAATTTTATGCTTGAGCTCCCAATCTTCTTGAGCCTAGTAAGTCAGCTGCTTGCCTCGAAAATGTAATTTTTCCCCTTTGTTGAAAAGCTATTATAATGATGGCCGAAAAAAGTCATATTGCCGTTTCCGAAGGTCAGTTTCACAAAAGCTTCGTTAAACCGGAGTGAAAAACCGCAGTTCGAAACACACTGAACGAGTTGAGTCCATTACACGTAATAGATTTGTTGCTTCACCTATTTAAGTGAACTACAGTACGACTTTGGAGACCTTGGACAGAAAGCTCGATAGAAATTAGGTGCTATTGTAAAAACACTTTCAACCTTAAATTCAATTTATTACTTGAAATTTTAGAACAATTTGCAGTAATAATTGATAGTTATATGATTGAATTGGTTTTCGTTATTATGTTGCGGTTTGTTGCATAGTCATCTATTTGGAAAGTATAAAATGATTTTGAAAGGATAGTACCTTAAAAGCTAGCCAAAGATATTTTCTAACTCGGAAATAAATTTGGCTAAGATTTCGTCATTTATTCAGAGAATTATGCCCAAGAACTCCTGTTTACATCGTTTGTAGCTAGACATGAAAACAGCAAACGGGAAAAGAAAACTGCAACACGTTGAACTTGAAGTGAATTTGGAGCTGAAGCTGTGAAAAATGGGATCGTAACAAAGTCTAGAATCAAACTTTTGTGAGAGCGAAGAGGTATTGACCTGAAAGGACAGCGTCGACCTCGAAGTATGGAACCATTATTGAGTACAAGTTCGCTATTTTTGTTATAAAATAAATTTCATCTGGTGTTGTTACTACCTTCAACACATCCCAAATTCTATAAATATTACCAAAGTTGTTCATCCCAAAATATCACTTTTAATTTATCGAAGGCCACCACGGTACGTGTTGACTGGGGCAAGTCCTCGATTCATGTGCCAGGTGGGAGAAGCATACCCCATAGAGCAGCCGTACCGATTACGACAAATGTGCCAATTGAAAGTGTCAAATGCCTTCCGGAATGCATCAGCTAACGTAAAAATATCCTTTTTGAGTTAACTGTCAGTTGCAGTTTGTTTATCACTTACTAAGGGCACCTGCATTTAAACGAGCTGATTTTGTATGAGCTGCTGCATACAGGGAAGGATACGATTTCGCCACCTACGCAACGTTTGCGTTATCAAACCTCGCACTGGTCCTCGTGTGGTCACCGGACCATAGTCTTTGAAAGCTTCTGGGGTCATAGTCCAGACCATCCTGCGATGGCGTCCATGCATACATTAAGCGCTGCCACATTCTTGCAAACATAGTACAACGCCCTGATAACACTCCTGTCTTGTCTGCTACAGGTTTATATAGCCATCTTGTGTCTTAAAACGTGTGTGCCTACGTGCCACCTACGCATTAAACTTTGAATTTAAATTCCAACTAGCTTTCTTCATTTAGACGATCTTCTCAATGATTTGTTAAAGGCGGAAAACCATGCGCTAGCATAAGTAGTTCTTTTGGATTTATAGAGATATTTACTTTCATTATTGATTGTATGTTTTGCAATATAGCCTACAACAAGTTGCACTCGGTTCTGCTGGTCATTCAGGATTATTTGATTCAATATAAATTTACTGTACTTTTTAGATACTGCGACTGTTGTCTCTCTTCCATGGCATAAGCGGTATCGTCGACTTCCTGACATTCGAAAGATCTTGAATATACTAATGGGTTTTATACGCACTTAATAGAGATCTTGGAAACCACATTATATATATATATATATATATA
>MNPL01003460.1:10579-31636 GCA_002081605.1 Tropilaelaps mercedesae | reverse complement strand
TATATATATATATATATATATATATATATATATATATAACAGCTGTTGAGTCTGGCCCTGGGGAAAGGACATAGACTTCACAATTTAAGGGAATAATAAAGCCACAAATGAATGTGTCTTTCGTCTGAAAAGCCCCGGTCTCGACTGTATATTTTATTGCTATGAGGCGCTCAGTTCCGTAATTTGACATGGATGCTGAAACACACTCAGGTTAATTTCGCCACTATTTGAGTGACTGTGTAACTATTTTCCATGACTTAGTTGTGTGGTTCTCTCTCGCTGCTTCGTATCCACCATATCCTAGCCACCCTATTCATGTCCACCTTTGTATTCACGCACTTTAAATGAAACTCAACCAAAACAGTATGAAACACGTTAATTCGCTTATTTTTCGCTTACCATGTGAAAAATTTTAAACGTATTATTTAAACATATGTTAACGACATTGGCGATGAAGCATGCTAAACGCAGCAAAAGCCTTCACTAACCTTCAAACCCGGGTAGGCACCAGCAAGTCGCTTTGTGGTTTTCGGGTTCACAACTGGAGTTCGGGCCACAGTGGAAGGTGAGACAGGGATCGTAGCATACACCTCCCTTTGGATCGCACACAGCAGTAACAGGACATTCGGCGTCCGTCTGGCAACCTTCGCTTCGGCCTTCGCAACCGATCGCAGGATCGCCTCGTGTTCCTGGTGGACATTCGCACTGCACCGGACACACGAAATTGCTTGGTCATCGACTGTTCGTAGAAATGTTACATTTACAAAGATAAGGACTGCAAATACCGTGACTACCAAAGAAATAATTTAAAATAATATATACCCTAATTTAAAAATCCTCAACTGTCTATCGATAGACTCGGCACGGCCTAGCAATTTATCTAAAGGGAGTTCGTAAATGCCGAAGATGTATTACCCTGGTGTCACAAACAGAAATGTTATTATTATTTCGTCAATCACAAACATTTATAATTTTGCATTTTATGACAAGCTATTTTACTGTACGACATTAAAATAGCTTCCAACTGTAGCTCACAACACAACACAAGGACATGGGTAGGTCAAGTCGAAAGGATTTGTTCTTTTGCTTAGCTGAACCGTGTCAATTTAACACGCTTGTAAACGGTGTCAATGGCAGAGAGGTTAGGAAAGGAAGACCAAAAAGAAATATTTATCTTAACAGACTATTTGGCTCATCACGTCAGCTTTTGTTGTCAGCGTAGTACAATCTATAGACGAAGTAATTAGAAAGACGATATTTGGTAAGAGACAAATTGAACTAAGCGATTTTCCCAAAAAAAATAATTTATTAGTTTGAAGATTTCCTTGTAATTGGATATTTACTCGAATGTTTATAGTGCGACATCAACAATTCGAAGATAGTTACTGGCAACCTTTGCACTCAAAACACGTCTGCTCACGTTATTACTGAATAGATGATTTACAGCAATGGGTAGTTCCCATACCTTGTAGCTTCCAACCAGGTTAATGCAGGTTGCACCAGCACCACACGGCCCGTTTGGATCTAAAGGCAAGTTTGCCGTACACTCGTTGACGTCCGCACATCCTGTATACGGGTCACCTGAGCAGCCGGACTTACAGGTACAGGTTGGTTGTCCGCGCGAATCCACTGCGCATGTTGCAAATTGGCCGCATTGCATCCAGTCACACGGATCTGTTCATTGAGCCCAACCATCAAGTTAGTTTTTCTTGTCTGAGCAATATAAAAGCAATATAAATGAACTGTCCTACCTACGTTCACTGACATCAACGACTTGACAGGCAATAGAGCGAGAAGCTAACAGTCTATAATCTAGACATGTACAGCTTTTTTCATTTTAAAGGGTTGGGTCGCCTAGATATTGCTATTATTATTATCTAGCAAGCTGACTAAAATATTTTTCACTAGGCTCTGGCGAGTAACACCACAAACTGTATCAACCTATTATTGTTCTAAAGAAGCACAGTTCACCGGGACGTCGTTCTGCTACAGGTATTTGTACCAACAACTCGCAGAGCAATATTCATTTGTCGTCACGAAAAGATGATTCTTTTGGTATTTATGAAAAAAACCTTATCGTCTTTAACATAGTGTTATATTTCGCACACCGATAATAGCGCTACATAAAAACCCGCTTGTATTCTTTTGCAAGACGTTTTCTAAACTCTGCCCGAACACGCCCAAACCACTCGCGTTAAATCACTGTTCAGGGGCATAACGGGTCTCTAATGCGTGCCTATAGATCGGCTTCTGGTGTAGAACGATGAAACGGTAATCACACAAACCATAACATTTAACATTTAGTGCCTGTGACATTAATGACTATCTATCCATTCAAAGAGAACATGAAACATAATTCATGCCAAGCGTTCCTTGGATACTAAAGCTCAAGAAGTCGAGTAGTCAATTTTGAATTTTTTTCGTCACTGTATTACAAATGTTTCCTGCGGTGATCGGAGAGAGCATTAACTCGGAACTTCATCTGTACGCAGATCCAAATACAGGTTCGAAGACGCGCCTTCAATGGCGATCGTCAATTATGTTTTGTCATCCTAATCTAATGCTCAACCTCAATGCTCATCTTATTTCGTAGGTGTATTCAACAGTGTCGGCACATTCTGGCCTCGAAACAGGGAAACAGGGAATGATATCGAAACAGGGAAGTAATTAGCTACAGGATAACAAAGAGCGAGAAAGTGAGGAAAGTACCGGTAAGGGCTGATGAGGTTGAGAAACTATTCACTACAAATGCGAGTTTGCCGCACAACGGTTTTGCAGAGGACTCACTCTTTTCAATGTTATATACCACTCCGTTCATGGTTTCCACTTTTGCGTCACTGAAATTCAACGCGGTTTATCCTGTATATCGAATGTCGTACGATATTATAGGCATACTGAAAATAATACGCGCTGGGCGGAAGCTCAAACCCGTGAAGATTTGAGTTAGATTGGCGCTTACGTAAGTAACTATAGCTCTTTTAGATTTATTAATGAAGTTTGTTACAAATGTTTAGCTGCGACTACTCTTAAAGTTACCGACATTTTTCTTACATTGGCTTAGCTCGCAGTCCATTAGATTCTAGAGTAAATAACATAGTAGTAATGGTCTCTATTTCATTTTTATTTGATTTGTTTAGCTTTATTAAAGTTAAGCAATTTAACATAAAGTATTGAGCGCACCAATGCCACATGATCTGTTAGTCGTTATATATAACGTCTGATCTCAATGGTAGCGCTCAAGAAAATGTGCGGCACGACAAGGCAGCGCCAAGTAAGCTCATAAGAATCCGACAACAAACTCAGTTGGTCCTGAGTGGCCGACTGTTCGCCGCACTCGAATCGTACTAGGGGCGTGCGTACGAGACACGAGAGACTATAATTCCTTTCGCAATTCCAATATATGCTGTCGAGTTCGCAGACTAGTCGAATTAGTTGTACGTCACAATGTCCTCTGCTGAGCGGGTTCGGATCAACGTACCGACGTAAATGCCAACTATAGATTGGACTCTACCTTTGTGAACGCGCAAAGGGAAGGAGACGTGTTTAAGCCTTCTCAAGTTCAGACAGGGTGTACTACTTTGGTAGGATTGTTACAGCTGAAATCTTTTTATAACTTTCGAACTGTACTTAAAGTTTGGCCTCAGGCCTTATTGGAATTGTAAGAGTTCGAGTAAAAACAAAATACACATTCTGTATCTGCGGGTTTTTACGACCACATATGACAACGGAGTTGGCGTGCGTTCGTGTATGGGACTAAATACACATACTTGCACTTCTCAAACCTCCTGCTGATTACAAGTTACATGAAAAAGCGTTATCCATTTGTTCAAGGTTCGATTTGTCCGAAATACACTTCTTGACCATAAATACGAGGCATATGATTCTACATTTAGCCATCGTTTGAGCAAAAATGTCGTTACTGAAGATTTTGATAACGTTGTTAGCCATTACACTGCAAAGACAAACTCCCCTTTCAATAAACGGCCGATTTGCACGCTGTAGACGTATGAGCCTTGCTAACATGACAAGACCGCCAAATATTTCTCACGTCCCGCCTTGCAGAGTTAGTGCTAAATACGTCAGACATCGCATCAGCTCCAACATAAAATACGTAGTTTTGAAGACTCCATAGAGAATTATACAGGAAACATGGCACCTTAGTTTTATTGAGTGGGAAACCTATACTATGCTAAGACAGCAAGTTCAACAGCATATATATTGTAATGCTTCATAGTTTCTTAATTAGTGTGATTACAGGTTTATACGATCCTATCTTTAGCTTTGTCCATGTATTTCTTATACCTTCTATTAAGCTACTTAGAGCTAGATCTCGTAAAAGCAAAAGAGGTAGCAGGAACGTCTGTTTTTCAATACATTTGTCGAGTCTTTCTTCAAAATTTCTAGACTACTAAGCCATTTTCTGAAAGAGAATCGACTGGAGCAAGACAAACGTCCAATGTTTGGCAGGGTAGTACATAGCCATTGGATATATATCCGACTGATATAAAAACAGTCAGCGAAGCTACACTGCGCCGCGCATCGTTGTTGGTATGCCCATCGTCGATATTGTTGTTGTTGTTGCTGGCCACTGTTGTCTGTCGGCTTTAGCTGCTTGTCGAGTAGCCATGACAAGCCCCCACACCTTTTGCCATCTCCATCGAAAACTGTGGGCAGATGGACGAAACAACAGAGCCACCGCAACAGCCATTGGGACACAGATACAAATACTGGCACAGGTGCTACCAGATGGTTGATGCCATTGCTGCTGTTGTCGTTGTTGTTACAACTTATGCTGCTAAAACTGGTGGAAGCTGCGACAACACGAAACGACAGCAGGAGCTATATTTATTCGTGCAGATGGCGCCAAATGATCACGGATGGGAACTACATATTTGATGGACGATACACCATCCAATATGGCGGAGGCAGACAGGTCATAGTGGTCAACAATATTGCCAAATGGGTGATCTGAAAATGGGCTTGCCGCTCGAGTGATCAGAGCACCTTTCGATTCCATTCACATGATTATATACAAACAAACAAGATGAGGGGGTGATTATTTGCCTTTCTTTATTTTTGGAAGCCATTTTGTAGACCTTTCATTTATCGTAAGATTACACACTTCCTTCCATATTGCGTAATGTGTGTATAGAGACATATTAGATATAGATAATATGCTTGTCACTTTTTCTAGATAAAAGTCCTATTATTTCGTTCAAATTGTGATCTGGAAAATTCAGCAATCAAATGCATCCATTTATCTGAGAGAGGAAAAATGGAAACGCTTCTAAAATTTTCCTTACCTAGTGAGGTGTCCGCCTTCAAATATTTGTTTCTAACATCAGCCTGGAACAGCTCAGACTAATAAAAAATGGAGGAAAAGTCAAAGATGTGTTGAAGAGCACATTAGGCCTGTAAAAAACCCTTCAGAGATTAGACTTGCAAATTGAGTACGGACACACGCAGAGCAATTCAACTAGATTGCGATGAATAGCGAACACAACGGAAAAGCTCTGCTAAAACGATAAGCAATTCCGACAGCTATGTATTATCAAATTTGCCCCACAGGTCGAGTGAATTTAAGGTAGACTTGAAGTTGAGGTCTTTTTAGATAACAGAGTTACTATGGGAAGGGAAAGGCACTGCTCCTATTTCTCCGCATTGATGGAATCTAGTAGAATCGAACAATTACTAATTAAACGTAATCACTTTGTTCTTGTGGATCTGATATTTTTTTGGTCGTTACATCATAAACAAAGTATATCACTAACAAACGTTGCTCAACACGTTTCGCGAACAACAACAAGTATCGAAGTATAGACTTCCCAAGCACATGTTTTTGGCTAGAATATTTCGGCAAATCAAGCAATGGTTAAAAGTGTTGAGCGCGCTAGCTTTTATATCTTGTGAAGAACTGCTCATTATCAAAATCAGATAGATAGTTCCATTTTCCTCGAATCACTCTCTAATATAAGCTACCACACATTTAGATTTGACGTGAAAAATTACCAATTTGTCCTTTCAAATATGAGCAGTTTCTGTGATGATATAGTATTGGTTCGCTGTAAATTAGCGAACGAAGAGCACGTTTAAAACATCGCTTTATATCTTGTATATGCTGCTACCTGAATATTAAAAGAGTAATAGCTTCTCAGCCAACATTATTGGACATCGCAGGCGAGCTCTTCATTAATGCTTTGTTCCGTGTCCTGCCGTTAAGCCACTTCGAGTTTTATGAAAATCTTTTTCATTTTCACGGAATCGTCTTTGCGCAACAGACAAGTTCAGCAGCTAGAGTGCGCAGTTTCACTGTAATACGTATACCAAGCGCTGCTTAATAAAACCCACCAAGTTAGATAGTATGAACATTCTCTTATTTTAAAGCAGTTTTCCAGATAGCGCTCGTTACCCAGCATCGTACCTTTTATTTCTAGGTTGCTTCGGTAACACATACACAAGAGATTAAAGCAACAAGTGGTCAGTGCAGTTAATTTTGGACTGGATCGTGTACTGTTCAAAATTGAATAATTGAGTAATTATTAGTGTTTAAGAAAATCTCGTGGCGTATTTTCTATTCTGCAAGAAAACCCCGGCGTCACATGTATAGTGTAGAACTTCAGCTAAAATACTTTAAGCATTTCGAAAAATATTTCAGACATCTCGCCGCGACTATGGAAATAGCCGCGGTGAATTAGTCCGTACCAAGGTCTATTTATATAAAGCGCCATTCACTTAACGTCATTGTTGTAATCACTACTAGATGTAGATGTGCTGCGTCGTGTCGAACATATGGTACAGCACACGGGCATTTATACACGTCGTGCCAGCATCTTTGTTACGGATCCCAAGTATCACAGGATTCCACTCTTTTCCAACCAATTATTGAATTGGTTCCAATGATTAAATAAGTTTCATGATTCATAATGGCAATGAATCTTGTTTTGACTAAAGAAAGGTACATGATGAGAGTCCAGTATTCAAACTAGTATCCATGAATGCGTGGTCCCACCTATGTACATCTGACTTTTGGCTAAAAAGTAGCAGTAACCAGCCATTAAAATACGCCGATAACAGGCCTGGCAGCAGCTACGCCGTCGCTGCTGTCGTACAAGAGCCCTTACAAGTGACTCGTTCTGGGGCCCGCCGTTTAGTTCTTTAGGGTCGTTTGCAAGGCAACGCAACAAACACAGCAGTACATTAGGTGTACTGCACTCTTTACATGAACAAGTTGGAGTCAAAGGCTACCAAGCTTCACATATCCGACATACAATGTCCTTTCTGATTTTATAATTTGCATAAGCTAGATGGGGCATAGAAATCAAAGGAAACGTAAATGTATTGTATTCTTTATCGAGGGCTGTAAACACACCACACAGAGACCAAACAAGAGTAAAAAACTATGGTATGAATTTTAAATAATTATTTTCTCTCCGATCAGAATAAAAGGTGCTAAAGGAAATTGACTGACAACTTTTGGTGGGATAAAGGCATATATAGGTTCTAAACCTCTTTATAAGCGGCAGTCGAATACAGGTGCTCTTGATGGTCAGTGAGCTCGAAAGGCTAAAGCCAAAACAGGTTATAAAAATTCAAAAAATTAGAGGCATAGCCAAGGCCTATATTGTTGACCTAAAAGACAATGCTCGGCCCTTTATATGAACGGGAGCTACGACCTATCGGATACTATTCCTGCATTATAATTAATTAGCTCGTATCCTTTTCACCCACAGGATCCAAATATCAGTTCTAAAGTTATATAATTAACTTTAACGATATCTTTTATAACAGCTAAGATTGATTTAAAGACGTTAATTAAAGACAATTGCGGCTCCACTCTTAAATGTACGGCATATACGCGCTATTGACATACTAAAAATCGAAATACAAAGAACGCCGAAACTCGAGGTATGAGACCACATTGGAGTTGTTTCCTAGTTTCGTTGGAGCACGTTGCACGGAGGGATTGCTCGTCGGCAAATACATTTGCATATGCTAAATAAATCTTTTTTACTCATTAGTTTTTTTCTACGCTGTTCTGGTGGCTACTTGGATCAAATTCCCACAAAAGGAACATATCCGGTTTTGTGCATTGCAGGACGTTTTGTCCGATTTTTTCGTTATGAAAATGGCATTCAGTCAAACTGCAGCCTTAGACCATCATATAAGTAGATAGTCTATTTTTATATCCCGTTTCATGTAACTTAAATTTTTGCTCAAACTGCGTTACCCACTCTGTGGACAATCAGTGGATTTTGTCAAATCGATTTCGTTACCTTTCTGTCTAACATAGATTCCTGGGTGCTGCGACTGTGGAGGTCGGGGCGGATCATAAAACACAGTTTTCTTCGGTGGCGTAGGGGGTTCATCATCGTCGTCGAGACCTTCGGCAGGTTGCTTATATGCGTCTGTCGCTTTCAAAGCAAGCAACAACATTATGGTTAAAGATAACCGTGATGCCGATCTGGCGAAAAAAGCGCGCGCGGAGCGCGTTGGCCTCATGGTGACGGCCAGGCGCTCCGGGTCTTTTAGAACTCCGTGGTGAAAAAGAATAGGTCTCGTGTTTGATCGCACTTATACAGCTTCGTTACTGCAGAGGGTATAGCGCTAGGGTAACGGTATTCCGCACTGAGTACGTATATGGAATAGGAGAGAAAAGTCAACTAAATTACACCACACCACAACCTTTCGTTGATCACGAACGACCACTTCAGTTGTATTTGCTGTATATCGGAGGCGTGTATGTATAACTTGTATAGTCGCAGAAACGACTGTCGTGATAGTAAGCGTTGGCTCATAGGCCCACAAGTCCACAGGGGCTGGGAGTAGCAGTAGCAACAGCAGCACCAGGTTCACGCAGTCACGCCAGCTACGCTTCGCCTCTACGTATAGCTCTACGTTCCTTTGCTAGCTAGTTAGCGGCGGGCACACAACGCTACAGCTCGGATAACAGTGGAGTGTTGGATTGGGTGAGGGATCGGAATCCGTAGGATGAATCAGCCACTACCATCGTACACGCCAACAGCATCATCGACAACTAAGGAACGCCAGTACTCAATCGGTCGCAACGCTAGTACGCCGACGTAACGCGATCACTGCTGTCGTACCAAATCCAAGTTGGCGTACCGGTATACGTGAAATACGTACAGCTGAACTAGCACTTCAGAGAGCACCTTCCAGCCCCTGGGAATTCAGCGCAGTACGCCCGGTATATAGTTCTATGCACTACACTTCTTCACTTGAGTCATTGCGGTTACCACTACAATCGCCGGTACTGCAACCGGCGTGCTGTTGTACATGGCGTCTGAGCATCCATCGCGAGGCAGCAGAAGCGCGCGGCGTTGCCAAGTGCGACTTCAGCTCATTCGACGTCGAATCGTGGCCGCAACGAACCTCCCACACGTAGCTACCACGGTTGCTGCTGCTTCAACTATGGCTATTTGGCTGTGGACGCAGCTTCGCGTGCAGACTCGCGGGGGCAACATCCGTGCCGAGCCGTCGCTGCTGTTGTACCGAGGCCCTTGCAAGTGGCTCGCTCTGAGGGCCGCCGTTTAGTTTTTGAGGGTCGTTCGCAAGGCAACGCAACAAACACGGCACCGTTGCCAGCACACACTCACGCATGCGTATATAGATACGCATAGCACACAACTGACTAAGTCTTGTAAGCCAGAAATGCAACTTGCACGGACTGTACGGACAGCAACGGACAACCGTTTCTGTATTTAGAATTGATAATGGCCCACCATGGACGCTTTTTTTAGCCAAATAAATAGGGAACACCATGCAGAAATATTTCATTGGTAGATGCATAGATTCAACACAGGTGGCCAAAGTAGCGTGGCACATGTTCAGGCATTATTTGACTTAGAGACAAAGATGCAGACGTGCAAATACTCAGATTGTCAATGCAATAAGTAAATCCCGAGTGAATGGATTGCATTCACGTTCATCCATTTAAAAGTAATGCAATACGAACTTTTAAACAAGCGCTCCTTTGAAATACAAAGAAGCCTGTTCAATCATCGGACGTAAGATCCGTCTTCACCTAACAAAAGTATTTTTATACAATTATCGAGAAGTGGAAGCTTAATTTTCACAATAGATGTGGTTGATTTCTTTATAAATTTTTTAAAGTTGTATTTTATATTATTCATGTCCGGTGACTGTCAAACTGTAGATTATTATAATTTTTTTGTTTCGCCTATAATTAATGAAGTAGTTCATGTACACGTAAAAATAAAACCGTTTATCTACAGGCGCACATATACAAGAACTAATAGCAGAAATTTGTTTCAACATACATCCGTTAATCGGCTTAATTATCGTCGTTAAACGACGAACAAGTTGCTGAAGGTCATTCAAGTGGAACTGGTCAACTCGAACCGAACCCTTGTACTATTTTTTCTTATATTAGATGACCATACGAAACACTATAGCCTAGTCAATAGTGAACTCGACATAAGCAACCATGATTTTTACATGCAAGATGTTAGGTAAATAATTTTGAGTCGAAAATGGACATCAGTCTCCCTTCGATAACAACCCGGCAACGCACCCGCTTAGTAACGTTTCATGTCAGAGTTGCATGAATGCGTCTGTTCCTGTTTGGACAGTTGCTGTTGTGTAAGTCTTGAGTCAGCTATAATGCATTATGCATAGGTGCTTGAATACGATTTTTTAAATGGGCTTCGGCGGTAATAAAAATCAGTTGCAATAATATAGGCACCATAGTTTTAAGCGTAAATTTTAGCGTAAAAGCGTAAAAAAAGCGTAAATTCCAGAACAAACGCAACAAAAAATACAAATAGAATGCTTTCTCAGAAAAAAGAAAAACATTTGAGGCTAAGTGTCGTTTTTCTGATCGTAAGCTTTGTCTGTCAGGCCGTTTCTCAGCGCATCGGACATATGCTTGTTCAGAAGGTAGAAATTCTTACATTCGTAGCGAATAAGCCTCTAAATAAGCTGCTCTTGTCTTCCGATATCGAGTTTCTTATATCCTAAACTGGCCACTTTACCCTTTTGTTTTCATAAATTTTAGTTATCGTTAGAGCATACCAACCTTCTTTTCCAACATGTAAGCTTATCATGACAGAAAAGCGCTTTTTGTGCAAAATGTTGTCAAATGCTGCTCGATGGAAAAATACAACAAAAATTGCTCATATGAAAAAATTGCAGAACTATTTAAGGTCTTTACCGTAATTGATTAAATTGATATGAAAATGAAAATCAATGTGTTATAGAGTTGAATGTTATTCTTTATATGTCTTTGCTTTAATCTAGTAATGTTTGCTATTTGCGTTTAGTGTTATTAGGGGAGCGGCATCAGTGTATACAACGACATTTTTTGTACGTCCGATCAAGCAAGCCAAGGTGGGAACATGACACTGAACTAGATTTGAGCGTAGTTCTATCATACTTGAATGGTGCTTCAACGCACTTCGGTTCTAGCCAATCCTTGTGAGATTCTAAAGGGGTGTAGTGCTTCAATAGGTCAATGGAAAAGCTGTGCAAACTCTGGAAAATCGCATTCTTTGGTGGAACTAAATTTGTTCATTGCATACGTCAGCATCGTAAGGCCAAACTCATCGATGCATTGAAATGCCATAGCGGTAAGCAGCTTACTATACATTTACTTATAGCTACACAGACAGAATTCATGTAGACGATTTTATCAACCCGAACTTGCTACCTTAAACGGACACTATTTAGCCGCTTTAGCTTTCCACGTACCTATCGCTACAGCTGTTTTATGGCGGATAACCCCCGCAAAAAACAGGGTATGATTTGTTAGTTCTTATGCTTAATGATATTATTAATCAAAGAAATATGCGGGGATTAAAAGCGCGATATGTATATTACTCTCTACAATCTGTGTGTCACAGTGGTACTCTAAGAGGTAAAACCCAGAAGTTTTGTACATTCCGTACCTACCCCGACATGATGACGCTATAAACAGATTAAAACGACTACTGTTCAATACGACAGTAAATATAATAACGGCAAGCGCAGTGTGTTCGACCTCGGGGCGCAGCATGGTCGTTCACGCAGTTCTCGTCTTGCCCAGGGAGTCGAATAGAATGGACATAAGGAGAGGAAAGAAGCAATGGTACTAACTGAGACACAGAACAACTGGGGATGCGAAGGCGATACCCGTTGACGAAATGGCAAAAATAATCCAGTCGCCATATCGAGAGTTTTATTTCGACTGATTTTGATGTACTGCATTGGTACCTTGACTGTTTTATCGGCCTAAGTTTGATGACCAAAATTGCTTAAATCTCCAGCTGTGCTATGTCTATAATATTCGGTATCCGGTGTTAGCTTTCTGTTTCGCCTATCAGCCTTTGTGCTGCTCAAAAAATCGAAGTATTCTCTTTAAAGCCGTGACCAAGTAGAACGGGTGACGAACGGAACAACGATAAACGGGGTTTTCCGTAGGAAGCCGTGGGAGGCGGGAGGCCACAATTCCAGTGAAGGCCAATCAGAACAGTGCTACGACATAACGACGAAGTATACGTAAACCGATACAGACAGAAACGCCAGCACTACGATGCACTGAACCACTACACCACTGACTCCGTACGGTTCATGTGCCCGCCACATTTCACGCAAATGCAGCCATATTAGCGACAAAAGCACAAAATACCAAAAATTATTGAATAAGAAAATACTCTTATTTGTCACACGTTATAACGACTTGCTAGAGTTCAGTATAGCGAGATTGTAGCATTTTCAGGTGTTGCATGATATGCCGTTTCGACATATCAAGGCTACTTGAAATGAGCCTAAATATATCATCTATTTTACCGATAAGTTTATCACAGCATCAAATGGCGCATATGCCATTAATTTTTGGTAGGGAATGCAAATACGGTGGGATCATGCGACTTAGACGCCGCACGCGGCATGCGCATCTTATCGTTGAGGTGGCCTAATCGGGTATTAAAGTACCGGTATTCCAACTGATATGGTTCAGGTTTACAGCCAGCTACTTTACGTACCCAGCCAGGCCATCTACAGTTCAACTAGGACATTTCGTAGGAAATCTTCAAGACTGTACTTGAGCTCAGAGAAGCGAATACATTAAATAATCGTGGAACGTCACTACACAGACGAAATGTCAGTTGCCTTCAACTCGAAATACTGTAATTCGCACGCGAATGACGGCAACACGGGAATCTTTGCCTTCAACTAAGATGACAGAAACTATTTCTGACGATGAATGCGTGAGCTAGCGAACCACTGAACACCGTGTGTTAGCATGACTGTTTGACTCGGTGCTTCTTGTGTGTTTGGTCTTCGAATTCATGCACACCGCAACGATAACATATCTACTGACAGTTATTCAACTGAACTGAGCGCCTCCATAAAAAGACGCCTATATATTATAACTTATAATATAAAATTACGTAATATAAGAATTATATAATTATAGGGTCGTGTTATGATTAAGGCTTGTGATGTACAAAAAGCCAAGCACTCTACGAAAATAATGATATCTGCCACTATTTCCATTCAGGGTATAGAAACCCTAGATTTTATCGATGGGGCGATAAAAACGCTACATGAATTTATATGTAATAGACAAATATATATATAACAATAAAAATGATAATGATAATAATAATAATAATAATAATAATAATAATAATAATAATAATAAATGAAGTTTGATAGGAAACAGATGATTACACAGTGAATTAACTTTCTGCTGTAGATTTTATTGTTCTTTCGGCTTATTTTTATTTCAAAATTGGATAATTTGACTTGACTGGATAGACAAGCCAGAGGAACCCTCTATATTTTTTGTCCTTTTGGTTTTTTTTATGAACAAATCTATGTTGGAACCGGCAAGAGGATTATACAAGACGAATTATAACTGGACCTAATTAGCTGATAAATATTACATTAGCCATTATTTAAATGTACAGACAATAAGAAAACCTGAGACGTCATGAGAAATCATGAGATGCGTGTTTTTAGTATACGTTGTATTATTAGGAACCTAATTTATTCACACCCGTGCGAAGTGTCTGCATCAATATCTAACGATTTGTCCAATAATCCAAGAAAATAAGGCATTGAGCTGCATAAATGTTAGCGTATAAACCAAGAGAAATTACTTAAGACAACTACCTGAATTATGTAAAATAATTTTCCCGAACAGGACACAAATGCGACACTCACCTTTACAAATGTCTCCATCGGCGACGTACGGTGGCAAACAACAGCACGTTGACTCAACGCACTGTTCATTCGGAGAACAGTCATTAGATCCGCGACAGCGCATCTTGATCGGGCTAAATTAGTAATTGGGCATTGGACAAGTAAAACAAGGCAATAAAACATTAGTATTTCAATAGTACTGTGAACTAACCTCTTAATAAATACACATAGATATGGGGTTCTTCATTAAACACTAGGTGTGGTTTTAGACTTCGTATTTACGTTTCAAGCGTGTAGATGGCTCTATGTTTTTCTGACCTGCATCCCTGCTTTGGGTTTCCGGTAAAACCGGGTGCACAGAGACATTGAAATGATCCGTCAAGGTCTCGGCATTGCGTGTTGGCTCCACACGGATTGAAGCCCCGGATTTCGGTACACTCGTTGATGTCTGAAATTATATAAAAATAAGATTTAATTAACATTAAAGCAAATATACTTTCGGAACATCAAATTTCTTAACATCAGTGTTTTTAGCCGTTTACCTACTTTTTCGCTACGTTCCTGCACTATTTGTTCTATAAACAGCTGTTAACTTATAATCGAAATTCGATCTCGCCTGATTCACATACAAAGCTGAAGCTAGCATGATCTTAATCAGCGTTCCAAATAGATGGGAAAACGAATAGTATCCTCGTTTCCACTTTTGGCCACAGGACTCCTGATTTATATGTGGTTGCTGTGGGCTTGATCCCATCTTATCTTTTGCGAACTCTCTCGCTGTAATAACAAGATATCAGGCAACAATCGGCCTTGCCTGTAATGTGGTTTTCTGTCAAGGCCGGCAATAAATGTCCTTATATAATTCTTTGTATCGTATGTCATAAAACATGTCTAAAACAAAAAAACTGCTAACGCTGCACTTGGAAGCGACCCAGAGGGTTCAGCGGATGGTGAGTTAGGGTTTCGTCCATATTTGAAGTGTCCTGAATTTAGCATGGTTATGTATAGTGGATTTGGCGCATGGTCGATCACCTGGATGTGCGCTTGACAGCGAGGATGGCACACATTTTTAGGTGTGTTTTTCAAGTGTTATATTAAATGGTAACGAAAAATATTCGCGCGCGAAGTCATCGAGCAACCGAGCTCGATGTGGACCGGCTAAAGCCAATACGTACTATGACATCGTAATAGCTTCTGGAAACTGCTTGAGCGAAAATAGACAGAGCTGATGTGCGTGATACAATTAACCCGGTGAAATCACGTGTAATAGAGAGGTCCCTAATTTTTCATCAATAGACCTGCTTAGAGCGAGAGTTTATTTGGTTTTATTTACGTTATACCAGACGACAGTAGCACCATTAGCGATAGCATGTGCTTGCAGATGCCACTGACCCGTGCATTTCGAAAAGAGTAGGCAACGTTTCTTATACATATCTGTAATAAATACTATTTTCACATTATTGCTTCAGAAAAGGCCGCGGTGCTCAATGTTAGCACTAATTTTCGATGGATCCGCGCAGCGATGGTACTGACCAGAAGCTAAAACTTGACCTAATGGAGTTGATTCTCAGCACCAAATTAAATTCTACCTTATGAGTTTAGAGTCGGGCATTTTTAACTTGAAACTTGTTTTGAACATTGGAACATTTTACGGTTTGGCAACCTCTTGTAAATAACAGTAGTGGCTTGAGTTTTTCCGCCCTAAATAGACCCCAAAGAACATTGATTGTTCAGAGTTTGACAAGGCGTTTGTATGAAAATTGAAAGAGAAATTTAGATATAAAGGGCAGGTAACTATTTATCACCACTACATAATTACCCATCGGCGATCTGCTATATACATGTATGCATAACTGCTGAACTAAGATAAAGTGCATGAGTATGTAGAAGTCAATACTACTACACATGTCGAAATTTTCAGGACCTGATGTAGCTGCTGTGTTTCCAAGCGTGTGTTCACTTACCTTTCCACCCTATATCGCCTTGTGACAATGGCTGCTTATTATTTTACATTACTAATTTCAATAAGTAAATTACACCGCATTATAATTGGGAAATTATTTTATATGAAGATTTGTGAATGCGATTCTAGCTTAAAAATAGCCGCAACCAGACATGGGAGCTTAACCTCTTTGATTCCTGAACTTTGGACTTTCTAGATTTTTTTGACAGGCAGACCAAACCTACTGCGTCGAAAACAACCATTTTTATTTTCTAATGGTTATTATTTTTTATTGCTTTCCTAAGATCATTAAGATCTTGCTAGCAGTCCACTACTTGTCTAAGGATTCCGAGCTTAGTATTAGAGAACAAAACGAAAATTAAATTGTTCCAAATCTAAACAATATTTAACATTAATATATTTACATCAAAGTAGAGTGAAAATTATCTGAGAGCTCAATAAAAAAATATATATTTATACACAGCACTTCTAACCGTATTGGGATGAGCATTTAACATCCTTTTTTTATGTCGCGTTATTAACTTCCGAAAAGGCTCTAAGCTACCTCTTCTGAAATAACCAATTTTCTTTAACGCGATTATTAGTGATACATACACATAATGCATCTACTGTAATTTAGAAACAATATATTATTCACCAACTGAATCTTAAGTTGTAGCGCTTACTTTACGAAGTTTGATCATTTTATAGCAAATTATTCCAATCAAAGGCTGCTCGTTCATTCTAAATATGCTACTTAAGAATATGGGTCTTTGATAGAAGACCCATATTCTTATGATAATTTTAAATATACCCATAATTATATGCTGGCCACATTAGTAATCCTTCATAGCGCTATTCGGTAGCATGCTTATTGCGCAGAAATAGAAGAAACTATTTCCATCAAGTAATCGACAGCTCTCTCAGGTTAGGCCATTTGCTATGCCACGGGACTTAAGCTAACCTCGGGAAGCATATTAATTAATGCATCTAGACGTTATCCTACTCTGTGGGACCATGTCGAGCGTATTAGAAGTCTCATCTAATAATAATGTCGGATGTACGGCTTGTAAGTTGTTGTTTTGTTACAATCAAAATTATCTATTTGTACATATCTATACTATTTATACTTTTCTATATTTATACATATTTATGCATCCGCTATATATCACTAACGCTAGAGCGTAACAGATACTATTTTTTAGTTTTTTGATTGTTTACGTAGACCCCAATATACATTTAGTTAAATGATAAGGCTTAATAAAAAGTAAGTCGTACATGACTGATACATACTCCGACATTGTCCGTTGGCTTCGAGTGTGTATCCTTTAGGGCAGACGCAGTAACCCGTTGTGTCTGTTGTAAAAACGCACTGATGATTCTCCAAGCAAGGCGATGACTTAGTGCAATTTTGACCCAGAACTGTGAACAGAAAAGTCGATGACGAGGTAGGGATTAAACTCAATACAATGAGTCTTGTGAACTTCAAAATAAAATGACGTAATTTTCCGTAGTAGGATTACATTCCGTGGTAGCTAAAAGAGACAGTATATGGCATATTTACGTTCAATTTCTCTTTTTATTTTGCACATAATAATAACTTACGGATACAGTAGTCCCCTTCACGTAAAAATGGCGGATGGCAACCGCAACGACCACTTTCGCTCCCGAAATTCTTACGGCAGACAGTATTACCTGCACAGTCCTCGTCCTATCACGGTATAAGCAACAACATAACAAGTATTACAAAAGCTTTGGCATCTAACCTGTATTTATGTAAACAGAATCAAACGTGCATTGGATTCTATAACTAAATTGGAGTTGGCTTAGTGCTGACCCGAGAAATCGTAGCCTTTCCTTCAAATCAACATGGAAAGCTGAATGATTTAAGGACGAAAAATTAGATTCCTGTATTTTTATTTAGTTTTGGTCTTAGCGTTTTTATAACAAAAAATCAGCACGATTACTCTTTTATGTCATCGAAGAAACAATTGAAAATCTGTCGTAGGGCTTTTTACTTCCCATCTTTTGGCGATTCAACAATTAACGTTCTTTTACTGCATGGCATATTTAAATTCACGCGCCCAGCTGTCCGCAAAAGATATACATCTTTACACGCTACACTAATATTTACCTTTCGACATTCAAATGCTATGGGGTGACAGCAATCGTAAGGATCACCAATATACCCCGCTGGACATTGACACTGGAAGGAACCATCAAGGTTCTGGCAGAAAGCGTTACGTCCACACGGTTCCCGTTGACGGAACTCTGTGCACTCATTGATATCTGCCAAGCACATGTACAATAAAAATATAATTTCACATATATAAAACATACGAACAAATCACACATTTGGAAATTAGTAAGATAGTTGATACCTCAGGGTCAACCGGCAAGTTAATCAATACCTAAGGCCATCGGTTTGGCATTAAACGTAAAACTTATCGACATGTAGAGTATATGCATGAGCGCAGAAGTGTCAATTCGAAGTCCTTTATTTAACGTAAACAATTTACTATTTCTATAAAATCATACAAACTTTAACTGCTTGTAAAGAAAGTCAATGTAAGTCATAGGAGGGGCCAGCCCACCTATCAGCTACTTGTGAACTACTACATTACTACAGTGTCAAAGCTTACCGAGCGCAAAAGAACAAATATCTAGATTAGAGAAAAAGTTAAAGATTGCCTGCGGCTAGTCGTACCTTTACAGCGTGCCCGTTGCTGGTCAAAAGTGTAGCCTCTTCGGCAAACGCAGTCATTTCGTCCTTCGATGGCAACGCATTCCTCATTCTGTCCGCATGATTGAGGTTTCGTCGGTGAGCACGCGTGGACAACCTGGTCTTCCTAGGAACGGCAAACAATTTAACCCACAAAAGAGTTAGCACATATGCTTGTCATTGGCCTTCAATATTTTATGCGTTTCCATTGAAACTACTGTGGCCTTCTAAAAGCTAACCCTAATATTAATTAAACGGAAATTTAGCGCCAGAACAAAAACAGTTAGCTATGTAATGAAAAAATTGTTCCGGAATTTTCTAGACGAGAGCTGGAACTTTTTTGCAAACTTAGCGAATCCTCGAGAGCGTAGCAAAATCCAGAGGGTATAAAACGCACCACGCACGTCATTCTTTTACCATGCTCAGACGATCTTTTTTCTATTGAGGAGCATTATAATAAAAGTGCTTCGTAGACAGGGTATACGTAATAAAGAAGTAACAAAAGCCGAGTATTTACTTTGAAAAGGCAACCTGCGTACGGATCTCCTGAAGCGCCATGGGGACAAACGCACTCGTAAGATCCTGGAAGATTTCTACAAACGGCGCCAGCACCGCAAACCTGTTTTTGCGCGTGACATTCGTCGATATCTATGAATAGTGTGAATCACATTATAAATGGTATTATATATTGCACACCAGTAGCTTACATGCAATTCACATCTGAGCCAACCATGACGTATGTATTGCTTAGATGGTAATAGTGAAATTTGTCTTGGGGAGTAACCACTTGCGAAATACGGTTAAAAACGATAAGAATACATAATAAATTCATGTGCGGTGGTATTAAGAGCAGCATATTGCAGGTTTAGACCGGCTCGGCGCCGGTTGGTGATCGTCATGACGGGCATATGGCTAAGATTACCACGTAGTTTTTTACATAAATTGGAAAAAGGTCAAATAAATTACGTTTATCGTTTTAAGGGCTGATAAGATAGAACGGTTGGGCGCCGATCGAGAGATTTACTACAGTTGAGTCTTGTCAGCTCCTACGAACTTTTCGAGATCCACGAAGTACTGTATCAGAGAGTGTCGTAAACGACTTGTAAACCGTCGGTGATGAGGGTTCGTCAAAATAAACAAAAGCTATAGGTGAGTTGGAAATATTTATATAAATACATGTTCAGATTCCTGTATACTAACCGACACATCCTCCTAAAGAATTCGAATGGCCGGTGTATCCATGTGAGCAAACGCACAAAGCGCCATCGCTATCGTCCAATTCGCAAGTGGCGTGGTTTCCGCAGAAAACCACCTCGCATGGGTCTGCAAATAGAAGAATGCATGACGTTAATGTATGTGTTGACTAATGCTGGCATCTTGCAGTTGTTGTTGAGAGCGAAATTGATTTGTTCTATTTGGCTGTGCTAAAATACTTTATATCCATTCCAAATACCTTTTATATCAATTCCATCCCGAAGCTGCTCATGCACGCATTTAACGATATGAAACTCTCAATTTACGCATGCGTTCTAGTGTGGAATGTTAGTATCGAATTTTTATTCAATGTAGCATACGGCTTAAGCTTTATTAATTAAGAAATCTAGAAAAAACGTTAAAATTAGGGCCTTAATTGTCATATTGAAGAAGTCCACTTTCTATTCACAATACTTACGCTTGCATTCGGGCCCGAAATGCGGTGCCGAGCAAACACATTGTCCCTGTCGGCATTCAGCACGTCCGGGACACTCACTGCGTGACGTACAGGCTGCCAGAAGCACACACCCAGTATCATCGTATGCATCTCCAGTGTGACCAGGTGGACATTGGCATGAGTAGCTCCCTAGAAAACGCACATCCCGCATAGACGTCAGAAGGGCAGCACCTAAATGGATCGCATATGCTGAAAGTATGTATTTCATTATGGTGGAATAATGTATTAAAAAATTTTAGGCATGAAAAGTCTCATGCCTTTTCCCAGATTTAAAAAACTACATGACCTACCGGGGATGTTTGTACACAAGGCATTGCTTCCGCATTTACCATTAGGACCGAAAGCTGTTGAGCACTCGTCAATATCTGCAAAATAAACGGTGCGACTACTTTAGGTACGGGATGTCGCACGGATTGGTTTATATTTCCAGCAGTCGACAAAACAAACCTTCTCTATTTCATTTTTTGATCTGTCAATTTTAATATGTGCACCACCTGATCACGTAGCCTCTCTGAATAA
>MNPL01003460.1:0-10085 GCA_002081605.1 Tropilaelaps mercedesae | reverse complement strand
TATATATATATATATATATATATATGTTGTCGCCTTGTGTGTACAGTTGCTCCATACTGAAATAGCTAGATCTAGTGTGGATACACTAATTTAACGAGGAGCATTCATAATCATATTATCCGGTTGACGTATTATCAGCGTTTCCAAGAATCATAATTATAAACTAGCAATGATAACACACACGCCACACGACAAGCTTACCTGAACACTTAATTCGACCATTTCCGGTGAAACCAACCGGGCAATGACAAGCGAATGATCCGACTCGATTTGTGCACAGGGCTCCAGGGCCACACGAGCCCTGGGAGCCTCCCGATGAGCATTCGTCAACGTCTTCACACTGGATAAATGGATCGCCTAACAATCCACAGCATATGCAATTATAAATTTGCTTACTCATTGTGTTCGCGAAGCCATTTTTTATTCCTAGGCTCAAATGAAAAATTTTGGATGTGACCAATTTTTTCTAAGCTTATTTGCACATATGGTTCAAAGGATTGCTTTGAACTGGAAAATTATGTAAAAAAAAATATGCATATACTCTTACATTTGCAACAGTATTTTCCTCGATTCAAATTGTTTCGACAACCTCTGCCGCCGAATTCACATTACTTTCAATGTGCCCAGTGGAAGTTTTAATTATTCACGGGTTGATAATATCTTTGTAAATTGGTTCGTTAACGCGCTTCTCAGTACGCATTCCCATAAGTACCTGTGAATCCAGGAGGACATGCGCAATGAAAGCTTCCGGGGACGTTTGTGCATAGAGCACCCGCACCGCACAAACCCGATGGACCATGTTCGACGGCACACTCGTTTACATCTACACAACCCGCGCTGATGTCCGATGGATTGAACGTAAAGCCTACAACACATTGTCAAGATCCGTTTACTTCTCGAACTCAAGTAATGAACTAAAACCAAAGTGCCATTGGAAATGCTTACTGAGCTGAACCTGATCTACAAAAACTGAAGGCGCCGAGTGCATAATAAAACCAAAATATTATTTTTCTACAGTGCTTTTCTTTGGATGTCAGGTGATAATTACATTACGCGTCTTTGACGCAACTAATTTGCACCGTACAATGTAACAGTGTTTTGTATTCACTATGCCATGTATGTGAAATTTCTGGTTGTCAACACCTCTCTTAATGTAGTTTACGCCAAACTAGAGAATACGGTCCGTAATCCGTACATACCAACGTCACAAATACAAGCTGCTTCTTTGCCATTTGCCTGACAGGTAGCGTGCAAACCACACTGAACGGCGTCACATGGCGCTGAAATGACATCGTATGAAGCATTGTTATTTTCTTTACCTATGGATACCTGAGATTATATTAATTAACGCAGATTGCAGTTTAGTATCCGTATCAGGAGTGACAAAAATCAGTTTTTTACCACAAGAGTACCCAATAATTGTCAGATTACAATGTTCATTGTAATCGGAAATGTCAAGCCATGATTCGATAAATGATTTTGTATAGGGTAAATGCCTACGTACAAATGCAAGCTTCCTTAGGATTCCCAATCAGGTGATCGGGACAAGCGCAACGAAACCCGCCGTCTGTGTTCGTACATTTTGCATTTAAGCCGCAAGGAAACGGAGATTGGGCACACTCGTCCGTATCACGACATTTTGCCCGCGGACCCGCCGATATCTGTAACCATTGTGAGAGCGTCGACGAGGTTGCAAACCGTAAGACACGATCTATAGACATGATCGGCTTGAACTTTTATATCTGGGTAATAACGGAGCGTAGAACATTGATAACCTGTTAGAAGTAGTAAGTTAGAATTTATTAAGCTAGCGGTTAAGCCATGTATAGGGCATTGAGGGGCTGACCATTAAATTTAGTTTAAGAAAGAATTGGAAACCTAAACTGAATTGAATTGCAATCATTTTCTAAAGGGGTGCGTGATTTTCGTCTTCGATATTTGGATACTAAATCTTCGATATAGGATAAGCTGAAGGATAGCGTTAGTATGTAAATTAATGTCATAAACATAAATACAGCTGGGCCTAGTATATTCCTACAGATAAATCCTGCGAAATGGTGCTATATAAATTCCCGAACGCATGCCATTTGCATCTATCTGTGCCAACTTGATGTACCCCATCTATCTAACCTTTTCGTAGCCTGCTTTGCACTGACAGAGGTAGGCGCCTTCGGTGTTAATGCATACTGCATGCCTGCCACAGGTACCCCGACTCAGGCACTCATTTCTGTCCACGCAGTCTTTACCATTTGGTGCAACCTAAAATATAAGCATTTTTCATAGATTTTAAAACAGTAGTTTCACAGCACCTCAGTACTCATAGCGTTCGTATTACACTCGATCATCAAGAACAATGCGTGAGCAAATAGAGAAAGCTTAGTGCCTAGTAGTATGGAAAAATGAGACAGCATTTTCTCTATCAATTAGCTAGCAGTAACCTAATTAGCTTTCATTTACTAGCCTATGGAATTATTTGCAACGTCTTTAGGTTTATGCTACGATTTACATTTGAATTTTCTGTTTTTGTATTATCCTCACTTCGTTCTTTTATTTCATGTTCTCTCTTTCGCTCTCTTCTTTCTAGCATCAACTAATCCTTCTTTAAATTTCTTATTTTTATTATTTTGAATTTCCTTCTAATTGCTCTATTTACCCACAACATATTCATAGGATAGATAGGACTATCCATAATTATCTTTACCTGATAACCCGCCTTACACTGGCACGTTCTATCTACACAGTGAGCGTGATTGGTACACTCGTGGTGATCCTGGCAAGCGACCTCGACAACGTCTCTTTCACACGACTGAAGGGCGTCACCAGTATATCCACGAGGGCATTCACAACGGAACGAGCCTGGAGAGTTGTAGCACAAGGAGCCTTGTGCACAAGGGCTTTGCAAGCACTCGTCGATATCTGGAAGGTTAAACAAACAATTCAGGAAAATGTAATCACAGCAAAACAACGATTCTGGTAATTCCATTTATTTTTTCGTGTTTTCTCCAGGTCTGTACATAGATACGCGTATATGGTGCGTTCACAGTGTGTATTTTAACTCAACGATACTTTCGCTTTATTGAACTTAGTTTATATATTAATTTAAAACGTACTGTTATACTATAGAGGAAAAAGTATGAACAGCCTGGGACTTATCCGTGCTTGCTTAAGAATATCTTCGCTGAGCCGCGCACTGACCAATCTTTTAGGTGGTCAGAGCTTTCACATAAATTTTGGATGTAATTGGTTCTTGAGCGGACGTTTTCTTATCTGGCATGTCATTCTAAACATGCACTTACTTCTGTTATCCAGACGTTGTTAATGTAAACCTTTGGTGAATAAACTAAAGCCCCCAAACTTTTTGCTAGCAACAACTCACTCATGAAATATAAATATCGCCTCCGCACGGTCTATTATATAGCGAAGCGCGTTTATGTGCAGGGTAGTTCCAATGTCCTAAGCTGTCGGCCGTCAATTGCTACTTCCCGTTCTCTTGCTTGCTGTTTAAATTCTCTGTACTTTGAGTGCATAATCATGAAGAATATAAAGCCTATGTTCAATACAAAACTCCTTCATGGAAGTTTACTTTGAGCTGTGAATTAAGGATATGTAGACAAGATTTTTGTCGTAACGGAAGGTGGTGAAATTATGAGGGTTATTTACTTATTTTCCTTAAAAGGAAAGAGACTGAAAAATCCGTGTGAGACATCAGTACGCATTCAAAATAAAATTGCACAACTAAAATATCTAAACACGATTATATATATATATATATAAGAGTCATGTCTGTTTCAAAACAACTGTGTCAAAATAGATTCCGCCTAGAGCAGTGTAAATAGATTATAACGGTTCACCTGTGCACCCAGCAGCTGGATCACCTTCGAAGCCTTCGGCGCAGACGCAGTGGTAAGAACCAAAATCATTGATGCACCGAGAATTCTGTCCACAAACTGATGGATCCCGAAGGCATTCATTAACGTCTGCGACAGACCACCAGAAAGTAACACATCTAGTACTCAACTATAAAAAGATACTTTGTGCTATTTGCATCTGATTACCTATAATACAAGAAGGACATGGTTGAATTCATTTTGTTTCATCATAGCCGTATTGCTGAAAGTCCAAATAAATTATCAGATGGGCTAAGTCTGCGTATAAGTAATGAAACTTAGAAGAATACAGTTGGATATGACGATATTGTAAATAAAAAAACCTCTCGATTTCTAATCTAATTCATTGACATGTACGTTTTTATGGGCAGATATTCCCAATGTGCACTAGTTGGTCGAAAAATCATAAAATACCCTGGCATCCGTTTGGCGAGTAGGGGTCTCCTTCGCAACCAGCTTTACATGCGCAACGATAGCTTCCTGGCACATTACTACATTGCGTATTCTGGCCACAACCGTTGTCCTAAAGCATTGAAGAATGCATTTCAAAAATTCGTAATTTACTTCAAGGTTTTGTGCGTATTTCACTCTGAAGGCTTTGAAATTATATCTTGGAGAAAAATAAGTTTGAAACATAGGACACTTTCAGGTGTATAGAAACCATCATTCACATAGGATATTCCTTGTAGAATATCATTGCTGTTTTGCGACAGGAATGAATTACATAAATACCTCTTTTTATGATTCTTAACACACCGTGAATTAAATAGAAGAATACGTACGTGTTGTTGGCATTCATTGATATCCTGACAACCAAGACGAGGATTTCCCGTATGGCCAGCTTCACACTGGCAATAAAAACTTCCGGGCGTATTATAGCAAGTTGCATGAACACCACAAACTGAACCCTGAAGGCCTCCAGTTGAGAGACATTCGTCCACATCAACGCAACCTAGATATATGATAAGATAGTATTATTCAAATTTTCTATTATCAGCCCACATCTTTGTAAAGCTACCAGCAACATACAATCACACCGTATAGAACGTTTGCAAGCCTTCAGTTTGACTTTGTTGCTTGTTGGCTTGCACAGGTTAAATTTCGCCGCACATTTGCATTATTTCACCGAGGATTTTTTATGTCGAGCGCATCTTTTTATCTTCCCATTCAAATATCTTGCAAACTCGTCTGAACTAACTAAATAAAATCGCATGCATGTCAAAAATTAAATTCCATTTTCGATTTCACAGAATAGCGTCTTTGTTTTCTTATCCTTACATAGCAAGAAAAAGAATATGATTAAAACCAGGTGTACAATTTGCTATTTAAGCATGTATGTAGTGTAATCGTTTACTCTTTCTTAAAAGTTGGTTTCAATCATAACGGCGTTTAGTTGACTGCATTTGGTCTTATACGCCTTGTATCATTGAATTACCCACTCGCAATTACAATTACAAACGTGTCAGACTACCTTTATGAGGCTGGTTAGGGTCGGCAAGCGTATATCCTGGCAAGCAGGAACACGAGAAGCTACCAATGGCATTCTGACATACAGCATTAGTTCCACAGGGGGCGGAGCTTTCTTGAGAGCATTCATCTAAATCCCTGCAGGCTGTATATGGATCTCCAGTTAGGCCTGGCGGACATTCGCATTGGTAGCCACCGGCAGTATTCCGACAAGATGCCTGCGTGAAAGTTTGTTCATCATTGTAGAAAGTGGTTGGCTAAATGTGTCTTTTCTGCATCTAAACGATATTATGAATTCCATTCGTTATATATTTTGTTCGCTTATATAGCGCACAAATCATACACAATAAAAATGGGAATAACGCTGTTATAACTTCGCACAGAATACGAGACCACGCACCTGATGTCCGCAGGCGCCGGGATCGTGACACTCGTCGAGGTCATGGCATTTTTCGGTGGCGTTGCCGGTGAAACCATCGAGGCACTTGCAGACGTAATGCCCGGGAAGATTACAACATTCTGAGTGCTCGACGCATATAGCCTTGAGTTCAGGAATCTCGCATTCGTTGATATCTGTGTATAAGTTAGGTGTACGAAAAGTAAATTAGGTATATATCTACAGCTATGGCTCGTATGAAAGCCACAGAGATAATATCTGGTTAAACATCACTGAGCAACATAGAGTGAACTTTAAAAACCCAAAGTTTAGAAATTTTAGTAACAGCAAGATATCGACTGAAAGATATAAAGGTATTTGAGTTCATTGGGCCGTTCTGGTTACATGATATGATTACTTCCTATTCAAAATTAATGTAATTACAATAAAGGAGTATTTGGCTTGAGCTAATATTTTTTTACAGTAGCACTTGAAACAAAATGCTTATTTTTATTTTGTCCCGCGCGTTGCATTGGTTTCTAGCACAAAATTTTGTATTATTTCATAGTTTATAATAGATAAGTAAGATAATGAAATCTGTAGAGATAATTATCATTGATCAAGTTCTCTTTGAATTTTGAATTTTTATTTTTAAATACCTCCATGTGTAAGATGTTGATATGCATAGACCGTTTGCTGTAAGTTGCCGAATAAATCGTTATGCACCTTTAACAGATTTCCCAAACAAAAGTACTTTGTATAGTCATGACATATTACATCGAAGCGACTCTGCAGTATACCCTATTGGTATAAAAGAAGAGCTGTTACAATTTCACCGAATCCAAAAGCAGAACCTAATTGAGAATAAATTCCTGGAAAACAGCTTACCTGGGAAATCGGAATAACAGTACTACCTTCTACTTTAAGACTTCTAGCGACCCTACATTGATTGGCGATCAATGTGGCGTAGTTTAGTATGCGCATACATCTATGTGAAGATGTCTACCCAAGCCACCGATCGTTAATAATGGGGTAGAGCATAGGATTTTACACTAATTAGTATGTTTGCACGCCATCTCACAGGAAGATATTTAACAACGGCTGTGCAAGACATATAAACTTCTAAAGATAACATGAGATGTGCTGCGGTAATTAGTTTGTTGGAATGCATAAAACACGGGTTTGTCTACAAAATTACGCAGGAGACAATGGAATGCGCGTGATCCTGCCGACAATAACAAATTCGATTAAATTCAAAATGACTTATAGACACGTAATTTATCGCGAAAGGAAAATGTGGATATTGTCGGCCAGCACGTTTAAAATGTTTCCCTAAACTACTAGCCCTTTGCGAATAGTAAATTCGTCACCTATGGGCAAACACATTTTATTATTGGTAGCTATACAACATCCATCTTTTCAAAGTGAGGAAAATTATGAGCGTTCGTTGGATCAACTAGTTGCATCTATTATTGATTACTTCAACTTAATATAAGAAAAAGAACCACAATTGATGACCACTTCGTGACTGGCATTTGTTGTATTATAACGCAACTCGTCGAAAAAACAATACGGACGATGGCCGGCGCTATCTAAGGGTTGACTTAGCCGTTCTTAATCTGCACAGGTAATTTTTATCGCGATGACTTAATTTTGTCGTACCTGCAACTGGATTTTAATGCAGGAAGCAGCACTTCAATCAAATAGCCAATTTCTAGAGCTTATATGTTGTGACACAGATTCAACTACAGCTGTTTAATTTTTTTCTTAGTTTTTCTTAGCAGGTTGATTTCTTTTCGAGATAAAACAGAGAATTTTCCCTCGAGAAAATTGTTCGACGGTAGAGTTATTCGAGGGCTGTGAATTGATTGTACTGTACTTGTTTCTGTGTACCTTAGAGAAAGTACAAATAACTAAATTGCATACAGACTTAAGTATTTTTATTACTGATAAAGTAGACATGATGCTATTGATAGTGGTCTGTATCAGCACTGCTCATGTGAATAGAAGCTTATTTCATTTTAAATGAGTCTTATGGAATTACCAACTATCTAATGCATGTTTTTTAGGTGAATGGGCTAATTCAGTCTTCTAGTAATCATTCTTCAAGTAATCTAGCTTTTTGCCATATAGTAATAGCGCAACCTCATAATAGTAGAAAATTAGTTTCAACGGGTCTACAAGGCTCTCAGTGTTATTTCTATTTTAATTTGTACTCTTTATAATTTAATACACTAAACAGATATTATAATTACTTTTGAGTTTAAACTAGTTTAACGTTAAAAATGTAAATAAAAGCTTTGTGAAAGAAGAATAAGTTAATTCATTTAATTAATGCACGTTGTGTTTCATTTAGAGACAGAACAAGATCTTTTCCAAGAAAGCAGTAATTATGCAAACAAAAAAACTTAAACTATTACATACTAGTTTGTATTGCATTGAAATTCAAGCAAGCTTTAAGTAAACGTTATTGATATGATATTAGGACAAAAGAAACTCTATAAAATCATAGAATGATTCTTTCAAGAGTTGAGGTGTGAAGATATAAGATAGAGACCCGTTTCTATCTTATATTGGATAAAGGTAATTGCAAGAGCTGAAGAACTGTAATAATTACTTGGTTAAAAAAATGTTGTCTCTAGAATATTGCTAGCTTGAAGGTAACCTAGGACGTCGTGTTAAAAGCTATGGTTAGTGCTGATTTCCAAAATTGTCTAGAACACTAACATGCTGACGCTGTAACCTTCGATAGCAAAAGTACTAATAAAGACGTTCCTGGCTTATTAGTAACAATGAAACATCACTCGATGTTTAATAGTTACTACTATTTTTTTACTGTAAAATAATTTTACCCTATTATAGATAAATTTTACTTCAACGACCCCACTCTGTTAAATGCAAATAAACGGTCCATTTTACTGTAACCAGCTATCCATCTGTAGCGTTTGCAGACCCTGCACACATTGCGCAACAGTGCTCATTCTTTGTTCTTTCATTATTTTGGAGTCTGGATTTCTACTGATGGTCTGCCTGGAAGTTCCTGCTTGTCGGCTAAACGAAAGATGATTCTCTTATCTTGAAACTCATCTTCTATCGTACTCTCGACTTCATCATTACAGTTCTTGACTGACAACCGTCGTGTAAATATAATTTCACGCGTATTAGTCCAAACGCGCGAAGCCAAACAACGATTCCACCGTAGGCAGCAGAAGCGCTTTGCGTACCTGAGTTGATTACCGAACAGGCACGGCGCCATTTGTCAGCGGAACCAGACAAATCAGGAGAGGTGAGACCGAGACGGCGCGACAAAGAGTACATGCTCAGGATCGATCAATGCTAATCGTCAGGCCTCTGTTTTTTGAACACACGCTGATTGTTCAAAGCGTTCCACACTCTTGTCCGATCAGATCCGGTCCAGCTCTATCGGCGCCTGAGTTAATATTGCAGTTAGCTGCATGAAACCATCACTAAATACTGGCCCTTGTACCACAACTGTGTTTATCCCTTCGGTCTGCCTCTCATTGCAAATTGGACTAATTGTTTATAGAGTCGATACTCTTCAAGGGAAGCGACACGATAAACCAACATAAAATCTCGTTGGTCGACTCTCATAATCGCGCGTAATGACTCGAACACCGTTTAAAGTTCGTTTGGGTTCGTCCCTGTCTCATTTTGTTGCTTGAAAGCGTGCCAACTGCCCTCTAGTTACGGAGCGTCCAAAAGCACGACAACGTCGAACGCGTGGACATCAAGGAACAACAATAACTACAACAACAATATCGACAACGACGACGACTATACCAACAACAGCAACGTCACCACTACCACAACAGCAGGCGGCGACGACGAGGAGGACGACAACGACAACAATGACCAGAGTCAACAAGCAAATCGACACTCACGTACGGGTATACTCCGGATACAGATTCTCATTTCTCGAAACCACCTTCTACCTATGCCTTCGTGTGGACTCCCGCAATTGATCTGCTACATCTGGTAGCCGTCAGTTCATGAGGCCAGTGCCACCGCAGACGACTACTACCGACATAGGAGCACCAACTACTAAGAGCGGTCTGCCCCTGTGTGATCTTGGCTGAGACGCGTCGGAATCTCATTATGACGACGAAGATCATGGCAACGATGAAAAAGAGAAGATCGTGCAATTGGTGGCGGTGATGATCATGCGCATGGTTTTCTTGTTGAAGCTGTTGGTATGGCTGGTATGTCTCCTATAGTGCATCCGCAAGGATGCGGAGGGAGCTCCGCCCTCTTACGTAATAATACAAGCTCATACAGTTATATATATATATACACACCCGGAGACACGCATATATATATATATATATATATATACA
>MNPL01003459.1:50037-76686 GCA_002081605.1 Tropilaelaps mercedesae | reverse complement strand
GCCCTCTAGACTGTGCTGAATTACCGTGTTTCTCTATTTCGCTTTTGTGTACTCCTTCTAATATCTCGTTTTGAAGCACTTCGTATTGCTTCACAAAGCAGGAATTACGTTCGTTGAATTTCTTTTTCGTCTTCCCGGTCCACCATCCAATATAGTTACCCTCTTCATCAAAGTTGCTTCCAATGGTATCAAAGCCGTGACTCACCTGTGAAAATGACTATTAGTCAACCATCTGCCTTGAATTGAACTAAATCCGAGAAAATATCTTGCATGCCGGGCAACCGAGGAGCCCACATAACAAATTGTAAATATGCCAATCGTTAGTGAAATTACTTTTTCCGTGTAAATAATAAATCTCAACCAATTCTTTCTAAAATTTTCCTGCCCGTCAGCTATTATCTGTCGGCCACAGTAACGCTTTTTTCATCGCTTTATAAAAAAACTCCCATAAACGTAAAGATTCAACGCCGGGGATCGAGTCCATGCATTTATATTTCCCCCTAGTCACAAAGTGTACTGATTTCATTAAGCCACCAGGTTTGAGAAAGTATTTTCTAATAATAGGTTAAAAGGTAATAGGTTAATAATCGATTACAATAGGTGAAATAATAGGTAAAAAAGGTCTAATAATAGGTTAAAAAGAGAAAAAATAATAGGCTAAAAGGAAGTATTTGACAATGCAATTGATAAGAACAGGTAAGAAAAAAATCATAGTAACAAACATGCGATTATAAACGGTTTACTTATAATTGCTTATAAAATTGTGATTTCCGTATACTGTGCAAGGATCAGCTCTTACTTATTAAGATGTGCGTATACTTATAGGCTTATTCAAAACGTACATAAGGATACCATTTTATGTTTAGCTGGCATTAATTTATAGTCATTCACTGAGCTGCGTAATACGATGTCAAAACTACCAAAACAAAGCAATACTGTACCTCATGCCCGACAATCGATCCCAATGAACCATAATTGAATGCCGGAGGTGCGCCTTTAGTAAAAAAGGGGAAAAGGAGTACAGCAGCAGGAATTGTAATGGAGTTGCGAGCATGTTCGTAGAAAGCGTTCAATGAGGCAGGACTAAAATTCCATGCATTTATGTCACGGACGTTGGTTTTCCGAAAATTGCGCAATGCTGACGTCACCTTCTGCTGCTTGATGCGAAGCACAGCGTCGAGAAACAACATTCCCGGTTTCAAATCACGCGCTTCGATGAATGTGTCTAGTTTATCTTCGAACCAGTCGGGAAAGCCAACGTGGGCCATCATGGTGCGTAACTTGTCCATAGCGCGAATTCGAGTAGACTGATCCATCCAAGGGTTCTCCCGCATCGCCTGCGTCACCGAGAGACAAATGGTGCAAGAAGCTGCAAAGAATGGGCAGACGAATACAGGGACCTAGCTTGGCAATGGAAGACGATATTACTCTTATTGATATGACAAAATAACGGGATGCGACGCGTACAATCAACTCTTCACCTATGTCAAACCAGACGGAACATAAAGCTGGTTTTTTCAAGAATTTGCGTAATGAAGATCAGCTAGATAAAGTGAAAAACACTAATAAACAGGCTTTACCTCTGCAAAGGCAGCTTTTACGTAGTCAACAACAACCTGCGCTTCAGCTTTTATGCTGCTCTCGACCATTTCCCGTACAAAAACCGCACCATATGAAAGCGGTAGAAATTCCTGTGCTTGATAATCGCACCATCGATCAACATCAAATTTTTGTGGCACTGTTCCCAGGGCTTGTGCCAGCACTGCGCTGCGGTGTCGAGCATCGCTACCAACGAATGGAGCAAGTAAAGCGATAGTGGAGTAAGCTATGTAATTCTTGATAGCATGTTCAATGTTCTTGTCGTTCAAAAGCATTATAAGGAGAGCTAGAGAACGTGGCGAATCAATGATGACATCTTCATTTTTGCTGTATATCTGATTATGTTCACGAACATATTTGTTAATCGTGCCTAACAGGTCCACAGAGCTACTCCGCGTTATATAACTGAGATCTTTCAACTTCATTCGCTTAGGCTGGTCAGAAAATTTTGGCAGCAGCCAATTAGAGTGGTTTTGTGAATTATCTAATATTAAAGACGCCAAAACGATCTCCTTAGCGATTTCATTCAGCTCCGTTAAATGACTTTCCTCTTCGTTTACAATGGTCAATATATTTGCAACTATCGCAATGAGGCGGGACATTTTTTGTACCTCCAATTGTGACTTGTGTACCACCTTCGTAGTAAAATCTTTAATAGCTGTGGCGGAATCTTCGAAAAATTTGTCAAGACTCTCATCAGCAATAAAAGGTGTCACCTTACGCAAACTTTCCTTGTCGTTCTTATAAGACGCGCTAATTATGAGGATATTTCGACTGGTGGCCGTTGGGTCAGGCATTGAATATACCATTAGCAAAGATGGCAGTCCCCACAAAAACGACAGACTAATCATTGTTTCAATTGCTGTTGTAGGTATCATCTCTTCGTCGTATTTGCTCACTTCATCAATGCTGAGCAGTGATGTGAGGCCCACTTGACCAAGAAGTCTTCGGAGAAATTTTTTTGCCTTTGCCTCCTCGGTATCATTTAAGCTCGCTATGCAAGCTTGATGGAAGGTCGCAACCTGTATCGAAGGACCGAAAGTAGCATTGGCATCGCCTCCAGCAAGAACCTTTTGCAGATTTTGCTTACCCCAGGGTTGGTTAGAGTGACGGACTCCTCGTTGCATTATCGAGGAAATCTTTGAGGCCAAAAGTGAAAATGGGCTAACTTTAGCATTGACCCGTTCAGGAGGATGGCGTTTTCTCCAGCCGTCACATACAAAGCCGTAGAAATCATCACATGGGTCGACATCGCGGTTAAGTGTTTTGTTTAAAGCAAAGGCTACGGTACGACAAACGGCTGAGTCACAGATCAGGCGGATGCGTTTCTCGGAAGGCGATTCGTGGAATTCGGCAGCAGACTTGGACTTTATAACTACACAAGCATGTAGGTAACAATAATAAATATATTAGACTTAACGTAGACCAAAAACGTTAAAAACAAATTCATTGTTTTACAGTTAATGCGCATTTAGGTTGAGATTTCTGGTTTTAACTCAAACCTAATCCACTGGTTGAAAAACTAAAGCGATTGTTAGTCCAAAAAAGACGCGAAAAGAAAAACTGGACCTCTCCCCTGGTCTCGTATTTAGCGTAATTATTGGCAGCCGATATATATATATATATATATATATAGATATATATATATAGGCTGCTAATTGTATAGCTAATTCAACAGCAATTAAGTATCAGGTTTAAAACGTGATTAGGTACCAACGCACACATAGTTAACGCATAACAATTTCAAAAACTTCATAGTTCCGACAAACGCACTTATGAGCGTTTCCGACTGATGTAAACCCACCTTCTGGTTGATTTCCCGCGGCAGGTTGTGCTCGGTAGACTTGGTAAAAGATCATCCCGGAAAAAAGTAGTCCCAGACAAATCAAACAAAACCAGTAAATGGAATAATTTTCTATTAAAGGCCAATTTCTTCTCTGTGGGGTTTGCGACTTGGAAACGAGAGGCCTATAGCTATGATCATGACCTCGTTGTCTACTCATTTTGACTCCAGCTTCACACGCATTTACGTTTGGTCATGATCAAGTGATATGTCAATGAGACAATGTTGTAATGAATAAAACTATCGGAAGCCGCTTAAACAATTTTAGCCAAGCTTATCATAGTCGCCCAATATAAAACTAAAAACTCATCGCCATATCCTCATAATTCAGTAGAAGACCCCGTATTTAACCGAACCTGCTAATGTGAAACCGAATTCTCTCCTACCAAACAAGCAGCCGGGGAAAGAAAAACCCGCCAATAAGCCACAACCGATTTATAGTTTACAAAAGCCCAGTCAAGTTCAGATATGGCTTATCATACCTATACCATTCAGTTGGGACGGAGAAATTAAATACCACAGCAAATGCCAGCGAGGAATGAAGGAATAAAGAATGAAAATTCCTACGACTGACCGCTTGGTCTAATGGCTTCGATATTTTCCAAGTCCTCTTTTTTAAGGAGTTATATGGAGAAGAGTTTTAGTGTACGTAACATGCATCCATACCTTATGCCAAGTAATATAACGAACATGAATAATTCCTTTTAATATGCTTCGTATGTACGTAGTGGCTTGCGTTTTCTTAACGTTTAAGATGAAAATCTCATATGTATATTATAACGTCAGTTTTGCGGAAATAGTGTATGATGTTTCGTGTCAAAAATTACTTTAAGTCTATCTTTTCATCATTGATCGCACCTAACTTTTTATTTTCAAAATTAAGGCTATTTCGTAAGTCGGTTATGGGTGCATCAAAGCTCTTAGAATTGCATGGCAACGCCTTGGAAGGCCTCGCTGTCTTAAGTTCGGATTTGCTTCTCAGAATACTTCAAGCAAAGCCAAGTATTGGAAATATTAAACATACAAAGATTACGCGCTACCAGTCGTACATCTTTTTCGTTTGGACGAAATTGTATTTCTATGCTTGATGTGTCCTCATTTAGCCAATCCGTAGTCATTATTTGCTTAGCCATAATGACTGACTGAACCCATATTGCTTTATGTACACCATAAATAGCGCGCGTAATCATCATATTCGGTGGAATAGCATCTGTGATATACCAAAATTATATCTGCAACAATGCAGAGGAGCTCTGACAGTAAGAAACGATTTGGTAAATTACGAGCTGATTTTTGAGCTCCAGTGCTTAGATTTCAAGCATTGCATTATAAGCTTTTGTCAAAACCTAGCAACTGCGTAACAAGGTTTTAGCGATTGTAAAGGTGCTTTTAAAATCTTTAACAAAGAAGGAATATGAATGTAGCTATGATTGGACGCTCGACCTCTGCAAGCATGCTGCGCAAGAAATATTAAGAAAATAGACCGACCACGTTTCTAGAATTGTTCTCTATGAGCAGTATAAAACACATGTTTTCCTATCTGCTCTGAAGAGTGTGAATTTATCTGGCACTGCACACTCACTATTGCATTTTCCCGATGGAGGCATACCTGCTTGTACCAATGAAAACATGTAACCTGAAGCGCGTGGCGCATGAAAACGAACTGAAACTTCAATCTCTTTTTCGCAAGGACTTATGTTAAAAGTGACGATGGATAGAATTCAAAACAGACAGGAAATCACCTTCAAGGCACATAGACCTCTTGATTCCTTATTGAGAAGGGCTCTGAGAATAAACTCCTTACCAAGCATGTCTACGGCGAGGCGGAAGAGCATTTAGTATTTCAAGTTGCTTCTTAAGGAAACAGAAGTCGGTCAGTATGAAGGCAATAAGTGACTTGCTCACCATCTATTCCTATTTTAGAGGTGAGGGTCGTATCTTTAAACCAAAAAGTTATCAATTAAACATTTTAAAAAAGCAACGTAGTACATAGTTTTTGAGATGAGTTATAAGTGGGCTCGATAGTTGCAAGAGTACTCATTGGATACTTATTGGATCTGAGTGACCTTTAACCAAAACATTCGAAAACAAGGACACCCAACACATAGCGCTAGGCAAGAGGCGCCTCTTCTCTGTGAACAACCTTTCGGTAGGCTCAAGAAAGTTTGAGAAAGGTTGTGGTAAGACTGTGGAAAAATTATGCTCTATAAGATCCTATGCATTTTATCGCAAGACTACCTCTGCGAAAAACATCAACGTTTAAGGCTTACAAAAAAAATTTAAATCGGGCATACCATGGTCCACTTGGAGGAGATTTCTTTGTATTGATACATTTCTTCTAGCGCCATTAGTTTTTACAAAATATAGATTATTTCATTATCAGTTTTCCGTGACCATTAAATTGCTAAATTATTTCAAAGCATGTTATAGCAACCTAACTATATGGGAAAAATCGAACAAACCATATTATTTCGAGCTTTTCATTCGGCCTCTGACAAGCAACCGATAGCCCTCTGTAGTGCATGAAACAAGCGATGTATTACAAGAGCTTAAGCTTTCTTATATAAACATACAGGGCAAAACATTGCTCAGCTCTTATTTATGGTGAGCAAACCACGCGAGACTCCGCCTAATCAATTCGTGAAAAACCCTTAATCGGTTATTAGTGTGATCAGACAAAAATCTAGGTCGTTTATAAACTTTTCTGATTAGCCTAATTCATTCGATAATATAAAGTCTTGAGGTGAAACCTACTTTTCAACGTCTTTCACTTTTCAATTTCCTTCCCTATTTAATTGGCGCCGCGAAAATGTTGAAGCTAACGGTTCTTATAAAAAAACCACAGAAACTATCATTACCGATATTATTATTAATTGTATCGATTAATAGTATTGGCAGTGGCATTTTGACAAAAAATTTAGGAAAAATTTTGAAAAAATTCCTCTACATGTGGGTAGTAATTCAAAAGTTATGGCCATCCAGATTGTCCAGTCCTGTAAAGTCAAAAATCACCATTTGTGTTGGACCAATTTGATAGAAACTTTTTGTATAGACTTTCATATATGTATATATATATATATATATACAATTGTAGTTGCTAATTTGGTAGAAATATGTAAGCTGTCGACACGTGTTTGTTCCCTCACCAATGCGCTATCATCGACGCGACAAGCGTATTTCTTCGAATTTGCTACATTTTACAGATAATAAAATAGGTGCTAGCGTTCTGTGAACCAGTCTGGCTTTGTAATCAATCCGTTCTGCAATTTTTTAAGAGCATTAAAGTTTAGCAATCAGTTATTCGCGACAGCTAGTTGAAAATATTCAAAATATTCAAAAGTGCAAGTCAGTTCCATGACATGATCACATACTTTGCTAAAATACTGTGCAGTCTTAGAGACACGCTTGAAAGTACAATAAATGTCTCTGCGTTGTTCGACAAACGTTGTCTAGGGCATAGACTAATCTCTCGGTTTGTAGATTGCAAAAATAATGAGCTTGTTTAATGAAAGCATTCTCTGTCCCACTTTGCGCATTTTCACAATCAATATGGTCGGTTCACTCAACCGACATACTGATTCACAGATTAGTCAAGATTCTAATCACAAGGATGATTAAAGTGAAGCATCAAAGAACTTCGATTATCAGCTCCAAATGCATTTTAGCTAGATATTTACTTATTGTTTGTGTCTCTATCTACTGCATAGAAGTAGTCGCATTAGATTAGTTTGGACAAATTCATCTATTTGCTCTAATACACTTATAAGAAATGACTGTATTTTATGAATCAGTGAGTTTCATATTAGAATAAAAGTGTTTTGAACTTAGTTCGATTTAGCTCGACACGTCGATGAATTTCTGGCATGTGTGTCGACTACGTCATACGCTCGGTGATCCAGCATCACGATCACTTCTAAGCTTGTTTTCAGATATCAAAAATATCAGGAAATACTTGGAAAACACAACTTTTCTACGATCCAATAACAGCATTCGTGTAGAACACCATAGAATATGTGAACACATGCCTACGTAAACTACAGCGACGTGAAGCCGTATCTAGAAACATAGATAACTTTATTAATAATACGTGCATAATATAATGAGACAGCCTCTGTGATCGAAACCTTGTGAACCACCTCGCTCCTAGTTTTGGCGAAAGCGAAGCGGTCACCTGACTCAGCTCTGTTTTTTGCTGCTTTACACTCTTGGAGGCACAAGGTCGTTAATCCCAATTATTATTGAAGGGATTATCTGGCATCACTGAAGGAAATAATTTTTACTCATTTGCTACCACATTGTAAATCGAACTAAATCAACAATTTTCTAAATCGTTGTCACTGGCTTTGCAAAATGCATAATTTGACCTTACATCTAGTGCACAATTTCGTCTTAATTCAATTAGCTCACACGTAACAGTGAAAGTTTGCTGTCATGCATTTTTCAGGCGGTGCCAAAAACAAAGATGAATGAAATCTTCTATGCTGTTCACCTAAAAACAGACCTGTACGCTTGGTTTTAAATAACATGGTAAGTGATTAATTATTATTACGACCTTTTAAGTGCGTGAAACGATATTTGCAGTACTTGTCAATTCTGTGAATATTGTTGTTACGCTTAGTGTAACTCATTTCATACCTTGAAACGGCGGTTTTTCTGAACCTCTTAGCATTGGGCTATTCAACGTTTTTTTGGTTCGTTGAAACTTTCGGTAATTCCTAATTTTCTCAAATATTTCGAGACTACGTTATCCAATAAATGAAATGACTCTCGCCAAGAACTGCTAATGTACGTAAATTAACCGGCGCAGCAATACTATAATTTCACTTCAATAAAGTTCTACGGCCCACCGGAGTTTTTTAGAACATTTTATAACACATCGTCAAATTTTTGTAATTATTGGTTATTCACTTATCAATATAGTGACGCTTCGCTTTTTAACATCCACGTGGATCACTTAGGATGCTCCTGACATTAAAATTTGAAAAACCGAAGAATCTTGTCCGTTTTGTTTATATCATTTGAAGCGGCACATGTAATATCAATAATTTGGCTCTTCGTTGTTAATGGGATCGATTATGAAACACTTCACTGTTTTGTAATAACCTTTTTTTTATTAGTCGTCATGCTTGAAAAAAGTAGCTCGGTTTCACAAATCTACGTATACAACGGAGTATCTTGTCTTAAAGAGACTTTTTTTAAGGCATGAATAACTTTCGCTACTACTCGATGCATTTTAGGAATTTCCTGATTCTCATGGATGCTCATGTATAAGATGTCCGTTGGGTGCGGTTATTCCGAAGGGCACACTAAGCGTGTCACCATGCTTTTCTTCATAGGCATTTTTCAAATATTCAGTAAGCCGATTTGGTTTATTTGAATATGAAGGTTGAAATTTTGTGTTTCATTTTCAATTCTGCAATTTCAGAAAGTCGTTCGAGATTTTTCTGAGAGTATTTGTAATAGCCACGTGTGGCATTTATAAGCATGTAGTTAGAAATGTTTTCTAAGAGGGTATTACAGAGGGTGCCTCGGCAGGGATGATAAATTTACATTTAAATAAAATGCCTTATGTAAGATGAAGCCGCACACGCGATTCATCAGGAAATATGTTTTTAAACATATCTTCAGCCCACAATTACTAACACAAATATAGGCTAATAAAATACAAGCACTCTTTTCTTATGGCCGACCGTGTTTAGAGTACGTGCCCAATTGTTGCTATCAATATCACTATACATATTATTCTTATTATTGCTACTACTATTTAGCGATTTCAACAGCTCTCATGGTTCTGTAACTATGTAGGCTACTATTTTTGGCCCTTTATAAACCAATTGCGTGTCTCTAGTCTTCTAATTTTTAAATATCCTAATGTATACAGATTTGTAACATTTATTTGGGGCTTCAATACAACTAACTCCGTAAGAACGCCACATCTTAACCCCATAGCTAAATTTCTTCTAGACCTATCTATAGCACCACAGTGTCTTCTTAGATGACCCCGGCGTTTTCAGGTACATATGTATTTTGGCATAACCCTCATTTTCATTACTCTCTTAGCTCTCGATGAATAAGGCAACATCCCCTACAGTTTTGAGTGGCTATCAAGAAATTTGCCGTGTGACAAAACATGGATATTAAATTGTAAGATTTGTGGTCCTAAATTTCAGAGGGCGATAGTAGAAATTTTCTATTAATCATTCTACTTTTTGGATTAGGACATTTACGTTATTTTTACAGATTATTCGAAAATAGTAAGCCAATTCGTGAACATTTTATAACTCAAAATGCGACTGTTTTACTCAGTGTCAGGCAAGATAAATTTCGAAGAAGGCAATATGTACGTAGGACATAATTTGATCACACGTAACATCGAAATCGCTATGACTCGTCATTTATCGATAAATAAAACCATTCACGACTGTAGTAATCTTGATAAGTTAATCTGCCATTTAATTATTACGCTTAACAGAAATGAGTTCAAAATGAAGCATAAATATAAACAAATCAAGGCGGTCGCACTGAGTGTTGCAATTGAGCGCATCAAAATACGGTATAACAACGTCCAACAAATGTAATTCCAAATAAAAAGAAAAATCGAAACAGTTAATTCATGATTAGGATATGCACTTTCAAAGCCACTATTTTCAAATCGCCTATTAGCTTCGTTATTAGACAAATAGGTTTCAAACTCTTTTACCGTCCTGCAATTTAAATTCAAATATTTCGTCTTTCGTAACTCTACCTTCTTTGTATCCATGACGAATCTCATACGTTACAAGAAGCAAAAGCTAACACCAAGATGGTGATAACATTCAGTGAAGTACTTTATTGACATACTAATATTAAATCAACGGATGGATGCTCCGTATGCACGTTTGCGAATTGACATTAACATATGGTATGGCATAAGTAACCAATTAAAAAAGTTGCATATTTTAATCATTATTATGGCTAAGTTTATTTGCTTGATACTAACTAACTCGTCTCAATCATATGTATTACATTTAAACTGCCTTTGTTTACGTTGAAGTATTTTGAACATAGTTGTACCATCGATGTTGAACCATTCTTGAAAAAACCCTTACAGCACAAGGAGTAGATACAGAATAACTCAAATAACAGCATCTAAAATACTGCATGTTTCCAGAATGCTAAAATACATATACTAGTAATGAGGTTTTGCCTAAATTGCGCATCTTACCGTATAAAAACTTCCATTGATTAATTTGATTACATATAGGTAATTTGATGACATTTAATGAAAATATTTACAAACAGAGCCTTCGGGAAAAGCACGCATAAAAGTACAAAGTTTGTGAGAACATATGAATGTTAGATATAGAGAGAACCTTTTTTAGATTTTTACATATATCTGGTAGCAGAGGCAAATTCCTTTATTGTAAAAACTACAACATTAAGCAAAAGGCAAGAATTAATAGATTGACATTAACATATATTTGTACGTGCATCTATTCATTACGTGTAGGCGTCTTCTAAACAGAATCTGCCATTATAGAGTCTGCTATTTTAGTCGAAAAATTGGAAACTTAGACTCAAAGCATACATGTATGCAAGTTCCTTTGCAGTAGTGCTGACTAATTATACCTTACTTTTTCTTGCATATATTGTACTGGGCTCACATATATTCAATTTATTATTAATATGACCTATAACTGTAAATGTACTATTTCTAAGAGAAAAATTCTTTGCATGGTATACGTGCATTGCACACCGTTTTTCAAGCTCTTAAAGGCGCCATTGTCTAACGAATAATTCCACATTCGTAAACCTCCAGTCATTTCATTACATTTTCGTAAACAATTGATAGTGAAACTATGTGGACAAGTCAATTTCTGCTGATTAATATTTGCGATCTTTGGAGTTCATATAACTATGAAAATATCTAATTAACTATAAACAGTTCCCTGTGGTGCCAAAAAATCTACCATTAGATTCTTTCGCATACTGCTGTATGCACCTCACCGCAAAGACGAGTCTACCCTTTCAGAGCTGACTCAGTTATTTCACGCTCGCGATCGGGCTTTCGCATCAAGCCCCTAGGCTCGATCGACAGAGGGACGCCTGTCCCTGACGAACCAATTAAAAAACAAATCATATTCATAAATGAATGTTATATCACTAATCCACTATTACCTTTAAGATTAGAAATTCATATTTATAAAGGTTTAATTCAGTTGGCAAGTCCTGTTAGTCAAGAGATACTAAATCGGCCGCGTCGACCGTCTATTGTTGATGCGTGAGAAACCAGATTATTGCTCTATATTTCTGTTTTTTAATGAAACGGGTCGAGTTTAGGTGCGCCAACTTGTTCACGATATCAACCTTTCGAACTCAATTCTTCACAAACTTGTTACTTGCATGCATTCCCTTTGGGTAGAGTACAGGTCCAATATAGAGATTGCGATCCTGTCTTGTGAGGCTATGATGATTCTTCGCCGAAGGCCAGATTCGCCGTAGTTTGCAGATTTGAGTCTATGTTTGTTTTTATAGAGCTCCTTTTTTGTGTTTCATCCCTCAAACCAACTCGATGGAAAAATTCGTTTTTGCGAGTGTATTTTGGCGGGCCTTAACAACATCTAAATACTCTTTAGGGCTCACCATTAGCCAACATTTAATGCAGTATTACTTGTCGCATTACTTGTTAAGACAGACTCCAATCATGAAAATGTGCAGCGGCGGGAATCGGACCCATACACCTATGTACCTGCTCCGGTCGCATACGTAATAATACGTAATAATTGAAACACCGTGGTGTATTCTGAGAAAACTGCCTGCGAAATTTTTTTATAGGTAACTTTCTGTTGGTCTCTATAAAAACCTTTTGTATGCCAGTAAATCTTTGCTTGTACTACATAGGCGTACACATACGAGCATGCAAGGTGGTGACGACGTGAGCGATCACTAGCGGAGTTACTAGACTATTGCTGCTGTACTAGTTGCTGGTAGTCAGTATGCTCGACATGCATATTAACTCAGCTGCTTTTTCACACCAAGTTAGTTCGGCTTTTATAGGTAACGGTCGACAGAACTTGCTCTAGTACAGCTCTGGTAGAGGATTACCTTTTATGATTTTCATTTTATAAGCTACGTTAAAAAATAAGCAAGTCTTTGTTTATGTATTTCTCGTGTTTTTCTGTAGCTTACCGCACTCGATCTTCCTGCAAATTTTAGTACGCCTAGAATACATTTCACATGGAACAGATTAGCTCAAAGTACGCCCCCCTGCTGAGATGACGGCTTATCGAGGGATTTTTCGTACAGCTAACGCTATCTAAAAACAATCCTCCGCAAAGGTCGTAAAACGTCTGTAGGTGATTCCTATACCATTTTTAGCCGTCCAAAGCCATTTAAAACATACATCCAAAAATTAGTAAGAAAAATACTAAAATAAAAATTGTACGCCTGCGCCTGAAAAAAGAGAATATTTTTCGACATTATCATTGGAAAAGACATGTTCTTATTTATTCGCTATCATTAACCTTTGCCAGTTGGCGATGCTCATTACAACACCCTACTCTTATAAATTCTTTTAAATTCGTTTATCCTGCTGCAGTATTTTCTTCAGTACGGAAATTTTGTGAATTGACGCAGATTTACAACGTAACCAGTTATTAGCAAGCGAGTCGACAAACCATAGCAAGTAGGTGCAGCATGACTTTCCCACGAAGGTTACGCCTTTTTTTTTGACGTCGTCTCAACCGAATGGAACTACAGGTACATCGTCGTTACGGAGTCACAGAATGCACAGATCACTAGTATTATTTCATGGAGTCGCTATAAAAAATTTGAAAGATTTCTTACTGGTTTGCTTAGACATCTACCTAGCAATATCAGGAAATGGTACTCAGATATTGAAGATTGTATATATCTTGTTTTGTCAAACCTGTTTATCAAAAAAGGTATTAGGGAGTGCAGGGTTCCATAAAATGCATCGGGTTAGATTTGATCAAAAATGTAATGAGGCTACACTAATAAGAGTCAACCTAGGTAGCTAAACGGAATTTCACCTAAATAACCTAAACAGGCATTTCGATTATTTAAGTTTTTTTTTTATATGCCTCCAACTATTAAGTGTCAACGGTTATGACTATAAATTGCAAGTGGTTACCGGTAGCCCGGTACTTGGTAAATGGTACTTGGACGCCCAAATGACAGTGAAAATTTAAATTCGAAACAACATTTTTTATTGTCATATAGTAAAAATGCTCAGGTCCCTTTCTGTTTTTTTTTATCACGGATAACCTTGCTTACGACTAAGTCAGTCTCCATATATTCTCTTATCTATCTTCTATCTTCAAACATATTCACTTATTAAAAGTATTCTGCAGATGCAACCGTTACATTCTGCTGGAATTCGCTGTTTACAAATTGTATTACCGTTTATGTTAAACAGTGTTTTTTCACCAGCCAGTGGAATTTAATTTTTGTAGGAAGTAGTTGCACTGTTTCCTATATTACACGAAATTACACTTACGACTTTGTTACCTCTTTCTTTATATTGGCAAATGGCACGTATTTGATACGTCTCATTTCAAATACATAAGCATATTGCGAATATTCAGAGCCGAGTAATTCTTCAAGTATTTTATATAGTTGACCCTTACCTAGTATCACAACGATCAAGGCCCGATAAACCTACGTGCTCTTTAAATTTTGACGTACGGTTCATTGAAAAGCAAATAATAACACTTGAGAAACGCTAATATAAAAAAAACGATAGAGCAGTGTATACGCAACAACGAAGCTCATCAATAGCTCTCCAACCGACCCCGGAGATTTTTGGAATGATATGCTGCCAGCCCCCGGAAGCACAGATCAGATGGTCGAACAAGCGGAAAAGACAGAGAACGTAGAAAGGAAAGCATATGGAGTATCCGAATCAACCAGAACAAGCGAAATATCCGGTGCAGCCGATATACTCGGAGCGCCCGTAGTAAGAAAGCAACTAAACTCAGAAGTGCTTGGTGATGACGACGATGAACTCTCGAGCGCAGTCCTGCAGGCTATCCCGGAAACCATCAACCTGGATTAGCAGTTTCAAAAGTTTTTTGACACCAGGAATTTCGCGGGCAGAAGATCTAAGATGCACCAGGATATATAACCGATCTTCAAGCAGATGTATGCAAAATACAGGGAGATCAAGCAAATAGAAAGACGACGCTTGTGGAAAGAAGCATAGGAAAAATGCCGCTGTAGCGCCCCCTCACATCAGGTTACAGATTCCGGGAAAAGTGATGGCAGACTTCTCCTGCCAGGTGGATCCGATTCATCTTGATCAACACAAGCTCGCAAGTGCTCTCGAAGAGATGATTGAATCCTGTCAAAAATGTAATAACTACGAGGACTTGGAGAATCTAATGAATCCTAGAATCTCAGAATCTTAATGACTACAGGAGGGTAATAAATCGGACGAATCAACATGGAACTCGATGGCTATGCAGTATAAGGGACTGAGAAGCAATGCAGCCAAGCAAACCGGAAGAGTGACGACCAAAACTCTGTAAGAGAGTACGGGATGATGACAAGCTCACAAGTAGGACACTGGTTGCCCTACGATTTGCAGAAAGCAGCGAACTAAAAAAGCACGGCGCTCTTATACTCGAAGGCGTTCAGTCGGCCAGCGCGCTGTCGTTGCCCACTGACGGGCTAGTCCACTGCTACATAACACACCGAGCAAACAAGGGAAGCACGCATAAACTCCTCGAGTATTATGCAAGAAAGTTCGACACTAAGATTACAATAACCTCCTCCAAGGAGCCAGGGAAACAAATACGACAAAATGAAAGTCGGAGCTCATAAAAAAAAATGGATGGCGCGGACGCATTCAGGAAATTACAATAGAAGGTAAAACCGGTTGATCATAACATCGAAGTTGAAAGAATCAGGCACCGCAACAATGGAGTTATGTTAAAGGTGGCTGCACAGTCGCGAGGAGGAACGTCTTCCTTCCTCAACGCGCTTACAATGGAAGGCGACGCCGAAGCCATTGTCGGGAGTTACAGAAAGGCGATTATCCGACATCTTCCCCCTCGAACCACCAAGGATAACATAGCCAGAACTTTAATGGCCGGACGTGCCAGGCAAGTTCGGAATTGAAACACCGGCAATGCGCGCCGTGTATCTGCAATTATCTGAATTTTTGACGGAAACGCTAAACTACCTGCTCAATGCTGGGCGTCCCCAAATAGACTGGATTTCCTTTCCAATGGCTGAATGGGTCTCGGTTCCGTACTGCATGAACCGTCGGACATGCTGCCAGACATTGCGCATACGAAGCGGTTACAGAAAAGAGGTGTCACCGATACGGTACCCTATGGCACATAGCAAAGAACTGAAATGCCACCCCGAGGTGCTACAATTGCGGCACTGGGGAACACACTGTTCACTGGACTACATGACCCGTATGTAGAAACAGCCTTAGAAAGGCACACCAGGACAGGCGCGCGCGCTGGACACAACCAGAAATAAGGATTTAGCCGCCGGATATACTGACCGGAACAGCCTCCTAAGTTCTAAGCAGAAAAATAAAAAGATGGAAAAAAACGGCGGCTTCCAAAGCGAGAAAACCACCTGTAAGACGACTGGTAAAGGACACAAGACTCGACAAGTATATTAGACTACTCGGAGTATAGAAAGCCACTAGGGCAAAAAAAATGGCTTCAGCTGCATGGAAATACAGAACAGAGCAAGACTTTACTCCAGGCCAAATGTAACTCTACCTGACTTCAACTGCTTAACTGACTGCTTAACGATCTGACGTAATCAGCAAAAAATGCAGGCCACCGGCCAATGAATTAAGCTGTAGACTTTAATGCTGCCTCCATAACCTGGGGGTCATGAACTAATGATAGCAGAGGCCGCGGTCTAAAGGAATTGATGGTCACCTATAACCTCACCACAATCAACAACAGAAACACACCTATCTGCAGAGGTGACTTGCACATAGATCTAACGATATTTAAGGCAAACTTTACGCCGAAACTAAAGGGTTGGTAGGTATTAGAGGACGAGATCAATCACGCGGACCACTATCTAATGAGTACAGCATTACGGGAGATCGCGCCTCAACTCGCTAAGGCGAACAAAGGACCAAATGCATATATTAAGGCGCCGTAGCTACGAAGAAGACAATAGGGAAATATTTAGAAGAGAATGAGCCTCAGGAAAATGCAGCTGCCCTACAACTGCTTCTGGCGAAGATTTGCGAACAAGCCAAAAGTCGTTATAAGAGGAGGATGCCAATCTCAGTAAAGAGATATCTCAAAGTAAAGACAGACACTGGAAAATGTTTTTGGACGAACTCAGATCCGTGGGGGCGACCGTAGAGGTTGATCAGGGGTTGGCTGAAGACGAAACCCCGGAGACAGGTTTCGGTGGAAGAAGCCCGTGAGTGACAGTCGCAAAAGTCATGAACGCGGGGGTAAGGATGAAAACAGGGAGGTCGCCAGGCCCGGACGGAATACCCCCAGCCGTTACAAAAGTACTGTTTAAAGAGTACCCTAGGATGGTGGCCGAAGTCACGAAGAGCCTTCCTAAGGAGGGGATCTTTCCGGAGAGTTGGAAAAGCGGCGAAGTACTAGAGCTTCGGAAAGAAAATGGATCCTTCAAACCCATCTGCCTGCTGGGTACTATAGCGAAAGCGTTTGAGGCCATTATGGAAGCGCGGCTCTGACAGAATGCAGAAAAACATAACTTGCTCTCGGACGATATGGTTTAGGAAAAATAGATCAGTTTTAGCTACAATTCATAGTGTAGTCAGCAGAACGGAAACCATCCGTCAATCCATTAGCAACACAGAGACTTATGACTGTATTGCTAGACGTGAGAAATGGATTCAACAGCTTCTCATGTATAACTATTCTTCGTACACTAAAAAAACGAGTACCAAACTACCTTATCATGGTGGTTTCAAATTATCTCAAAGAAAGAAGACTTTAGAGTGATGAACAAGACTTTAGTCTGCAGGGGTACCCCAAAACTCCATAGTCACGTCGCTATTATATATACGTATATATATATTATATAGACGTAGTACTTACTAAAGGACCTCCCGTCAGATGTAGAACTGACTGATTATATGGATGACCTCGCTGTAACCATACAAGCGCGGAACTGCAAACAAACGCACATTTAGTTCTGGGTGAAATCGAACTCTCGTTGACAAAGCACAGCCTGGAAATAGCGCCTTCCAAAAGCAAGGCCATCTTACTCATAGGTAGAAACGAAATGCCCAGACTTCAGAACATCACGATCGGCTCTGAAAGAATCAAAATTGTAAAGACTGCGCGATACTTGAATGTGCACTTGGATTGCGCCATCACGGGCACCGCAAATGCCAGAATAGCGTCAGCTATGCCTCTAAAACACCCACGGGTGTTGCTAGGCTGGTGTCTAGCATACATAGTCCAAGTGAAAGAAAACGCAAAATGCTAATGTCCATGGCAAAATCGATAATGTTATTTGGTTCTCCGGTACGGTCAACAGCAGCGACGACGAATAAAACTATCAGAAAAGTTCTCCGTAAAACACAACGTATGGTAGCCGTAGAGTAGCTCAGGCGTAATATAAAACAGTCAGTGCCCAGGCCGCGCTTGTTCTAACAGGGATCTTCAAACCGAGCAACGTCGCAGAAGGTTTATGGAAGGAAAATGCGATTAGGAAAAAATTATAGACGTCTGGCAAACAAAATAAGAAAACGTCCCCAAAATGGCTCCAGGGGCAACTGTTTGGGTTACATAGGTTACATAGATTTGGAGAGGCTCCCTCCGATATATGCGTTCTACGCACAATCAGACAGAAGGATGATACTTTACACACACTAGCATTCCGCGAAACACTAAGTGATATACACCAACAGGTAGCAGACGTGGAACTCAAAAAGGAGCGGCATGCAACGGAATACCATCTTTTGTAACTTACGCAAAGATAACTGGTTGAATGGACAGAACCTAGGGGAAAAAAATAGAAGGACTGTCTTGGGAAAGCTAGAATTTAAAAATAATAAAGAATAGAAAAAAATAAAAAGTGGTTCGCGAGGCAAACGCTTCAAATGAAGAATAAGTAATAAAGCAAGTATCGTATATAGTTCGTTCCCTAATTTCTTAAAGAAGAAGATTAATGAAATAAATAGTCGTTGGTATGTGCTTTAGCTATACGAAGTTTAATGTTAGAGTTAATAGTGAATTTATATTATCTGACTATAATTAGGGAATAAAAGAACTATTGCCAAATTTATTGGCAAATCTAATTTATCGTACATTAATTCAAATTATCCGATCTCCTCATCCTGTGCCGATTATTCCTTGATATTGTAACAAATTTCCAAAAATGCAATGTATTTTGGTTAGAGGCGCCATTTCAGAACTAACTCGATCTACTGTAAAGCTAAAGAGGCGACAAAACATTTTTTGTTGCTTCCAATATGATTTTGTGAATATATATATATATATCTCCTTCTCTGAGAGACTTTCTATTAGTTCGAAATTAGTATAACATTTAATTCCATTACTTTTTAAGTTTAATTTCGAAATGGGGTTTAAACATATCGCTCATATTATAACAGAATAAAAAAATTTTCTGTTTTCATTTGTTAGATCTCGCCTCGTCTTTTGGTAATTGTTTTGCCGTAAACCCTTCGTTATACCACTGCACTACCACTGACGACGTTTTGTTTCACGTTCCGCTTTATTACACTTCAATTATAACGTAGTCGACATCGCCTGCCTTGCACGTTAATTTCTCCGGTTGAAAACGAAGATTACCTGTTGATGTCTTAGGTTCACAATTCTCATAAATTTTATCATGCAGCTGTTCATAATGATGGTGGCGTGGTCAGTCACAGGATCGATGACGACCGAAAATTGTATTCGGACTTACCAGTGCAATACACATCGCTATGCGCACGCGTACACATACGTTTACATACACGGATATAAAACCTCGGAAGTTACCTCGACAGTATGCGGCTAAATAACTTTGCTTATCTCCACATTATAATAATCTCTCACTTCTACTGATTCTGTCCATCCCCGCCAAGAATCGCTAGGCGTACTAGGGCCGATGTTCTGGACAAGCATTTTTTTTCGCACCGCCAGAAATTACTGGTGCCACGATGTATAGTTTTATGATATCAGTGTGGTGATAAGGCAACAGTAATAGCAAATCTACATACTCCATCCCGTAGATCATTTAAGCATGGTCTCAGGCATCGATTGCGGGAAACGGTTTATGCTTATTCTCTGCTGCGTCTTCGACTACAAGCACTGTATATCGCTCTCGCGGTGTCAACTGGCTGGTACCGTTGGTATTGTAGATGTGCTCCTTTAATTTTCTCCACCGTTTCTGCTTCGAATTTGCATTGAAAAATTCGATTTTTCTTACATGTTGTGCTGTATATTTTGCTTCGTAATGGCCAAATAAATATGTTGTCCTCTTGAGAAACGATATTTATGTATTAAGTATATATGTGCAGAAATTTGACTGTCGAAGTTATAGTTTTGAATAGAAGTTTCCAAACGTTTGGTTGGCTTGGCGACTGCGAGCACTGTTACCGTTGGCATTGGAACAAATGCAAGAGTACAGCTGCTACAAGTGCTTCAAGTAGCAGCCGGGTGGATTACGCTGTAAGAATCGCGTGACGATGATAGAGGTTCAGGCTTGCGTGGTTTTTAGTGGAAAGAAAAAAGGAAGCTAACAAGTTATATTTGTTGACTGTGTTATACCATACGAATTCTTGTACATCAGTTTACTCTCTCCGATAGCATATCTAGCTTATAAAAAAAAAGCCCAGATAACACGGATCCTTTACTGCTCGAAGACTAACCGATATGTTCACTGAGATTAAATGATTAGATTCATTTGCAAAATAATATACTTCAAAATCAATGTTGCTAAATTACTCGAAAATGATCTGTAAAATAGTATACATGACAGATGTTTTTACGTACGTAATTCAACACATTCACTAATAGCTGAAATGAAAGAAAGGTCTCAACCCGATTTCGTTTCGCAAACACCGAAAAATTTGCACACAACACCTCAACAAGCAGGGCCTTTTTCACTCATTCACCAGAAGTAATCGAAGCCTTATAATTTGTTTAGGTTGTTAGAAATGTTTATAATCTAGTTGCGATCTTATCATGCTTGAGAGCTTCTTATGCTGAATCATCCTATTACTGCCGGTGCAATGCAATAAATGCTCTCCTGTATAAACGGTTTTTATCCTTAACGACGAAGTATACTCAGTGCGGTTTGTATATTTTGCATTTAGGTTCAGTAAAAACATGCTAAAGAACTCTCTGAATATTTGGTTGAATCCCCGCTTACAGGAAAAATTTAAATGTAGCATTATAAATTTTCGGATATGAATGTCTCTGAGTTCATATCTATCTTACACTTAGTCTTTATTTGTTTATTTATTAAAGTGGTTATTAAGGCGTTATTGCATGGTGATATTTAAGGGTAGCCCTTTAAATTTGGCACGTCAAGTTGAAATAGCATCCCAGCCTATAAGTGTGGGAGCACCGTTTCTACAAAAATTTCAGAATGTAACTACCTCTACGTATGACAAACTAATCGAACCTCTTTCATACCCTAACGATAAACAAAATCTTTCAAACGTTTGATCGACTTTTTTCCATTGATGCCAAAACCTGTTGCTGTGGCGCCTAACTACGGCTCATCATAACTGCGCATTCGTAATTTCTTTAAAGAAATAGCATCCAGACCTGAGCAACAGCAACTCACATAGTAAACGCATTAAACAGTTCGAGGGCGGTAGATTTGGAAAAATAATGACCAGAACGCGGTGCATCGCGGCATCACTCAGCGGGCGTCCGCAACTAGGCGTCTGTCTTCTTCATCATCTTCGATGATGAATGATGAATCGAATATAATCGAACAGCGGAATTGTCGACCTTCACCCGAACGCGACCCCTATGCATTCTACCGCTGCTGCAACGACTGATTGATGCAGCCGCAACCATCGCGGCTAGCAACCAGTTCTTGACCACTATGATACATATAGTGTACATAAACGGGCGACCAAATCGTCAAACAAGAGTCGGTGGATGACCACTAACCAGCGGTCAACATATTCATTTGGCGGTATGACGCGTGCAGCCCCACATACAAACGTGTTGGAACGCCGTCCGCCCTCGTCTAATAGAAGCTCAACGAACCAAACCAGAGAATGAGACAAAGGGAGAAAAAGCGACCAACCTAATAGTAAGTTTGGTGCTACTGCTATTGTTGTAGATGGTGTAGCTGATTTTTGTACCAATGCTGCCGATGGCGGGCAATAAGCACGGGCCACTAAAGCCTCGTGTTGCGAAGAAGCGTATACATTTCTGGACAACAAAACCGCTATCTTCTGCTACCAACGATGGACACCAACGACGTCGACGGGCAGACAAGCTCATATGTAGACCGATGCATACACAGATTAGTGGTGTACGTGGTGGTGGCGGCTTCAAAGCATCGCATGATCGGGTTTACGCTGCCAGTCGTTTGGAGCTAAAAAAGACAACCAACGAATGTTGTTAACGTTACCGGTTTACGGTTAACATTTTTAGAAGGCCTGACACTGGTTGCTGGTATCGTCGAATGAGCTAATGGAAGACAGCTTTGTATCAACCGGCAGGGTCAATTGCTAGGGACCGGGAAGGGGATGGCCAGCGCGCTGTTTTGATGTATGCGATGCCTCCACATAATAAAGTCATGGAAAATCCATCGTTGCTAGTTTGGCATACAGTCAAAAATGCCACTTTACATAAATGAACTGTAGGCATCGCAAACCGGTATCTTTGGCAGTGGGCTGCAAATGAAATCAACATAAAATTGCTAAGAAGACGCAAGAAAATAATCGCTTTCAGGCGAAATATTACAATGGTGGATATAAACAATTGATTATAGATATATGTATATATATATATATATATATGCATATGTATATATATATATATATATATACATATACACGACAGTTGCCACGACTTTTATATAATATTTTTCTATAACATTATAACAGTTACATTCATTTTTAACTTTATTCTCAATTATGATGCTGTGGTGCTCCGACTGAGACCAAACTTGAATTGTAATGTAGAGTGTCAAAAACTGTGCTATATGTGGAAATCTCTAAGTTGAGCACTTTTCTCTTTTAAATCCAGAAATACTTTTTCTAGTAAAAGCATGCGATCAGCTTAAAACCAAGATCTCAGGCGAATCAGTTGTGTGTCCGAATTATGCTCTACCCACACCTTAGATCGAATACTTATCCGAAACGATCTGTGTAAATTATTTAGTTTGACACAAAATTATTTCAACAGCTAACCAGCTTAAAATTTTCTGACAAGGCTAAAGAAGTTAAATTCCTACGGTGATTAACAAACTCAATGATACTTGACATATATATATATATACTGTTATCATATTTCACTTCTTGCAAATATATTCTAAAACAGAGTGCAGATATCGTGCTTTATACTGCCGTTGAGAGTATTATTATCTATATTGAACTTTTCTCTACGTTTCGTGCTTCAAATTCAGTTTATAATATTATAACCACTGCTACAACCCCTGCGTTGTTGTCATTTCTAAGGACATCATATCTGCATTTTCCTTGGTTTGTCTCTAATGTCCCAACTAGACAATAGGCAAGAAATTATGTGAAAATACAATTTAATACACGATACGCATTATTTGCGTCATCATGTGGTAATTATTTACATTGACGTTATTCGATTTCTATTTTTTTTTATTAATAGAAAGACGTAGTTCCACCGTAGGTCGACGTTAAACCAAGGACGCTCAGTGACAGGTGTGAAAACGATCACACTAACATTCGCACTGGTGTTAACGACGGGGTCTGAGAACACGATTTTATCGTTGGATCTACAAAGGTAAGGCTTTATTTTCGCCTCATTCACAGGAAGCTTCATGCTAAATCAAATGTAATTTGTTTAGAATAAAAGATTAAGAACAATTAAAAAATGTACGCAAATATATAAACACGATAAATGCGCAATAGGGTGTGAAGTTATGAATTTGAGATTTTCTTGTACCAAGCCAAGGCCATGAAAACGTGTCTTCACCCCAATAACTGACACGTTGATGCCTAAGAAAGTCTTGTCATAACTTACGTATAGTAATGGAGCATAATATGGTAATATGTTCGCGATTACTTAGCTCGAGTATTAAACATAACGTCATATTCTTTGAGATGAAAAAATATTTTTAGGGCTAACCATCAGATAACATTCAACGTTTACGATAGTGAATTTTTTATTGCTCCGTAAGACAGATCCCATAAATGAAATGTGCAACGGCGCGGATCGAACCTATACACCTATGCGTCTTCTCCGGTGTGTACGCGAATGTATTAACTTACTGACTTCGGCATTCCTTAAGACCAGTGCAACATTAAAATCTAATAACCACTTTTAAACTGGCCACCCACATACTGCATTGACTCTTGGATGCTTTTAATAATGCATATGTAGTGTATTTTACGATTTAATAATGAGCCCAAATCTTTATAAAATGTTCAATTTTATAACAGAGTTTTTATTGAGGCAGTTAATTACGGCAATTGCAATCAAATTCATCTCTTTATTTAATAACTTTTTGTGGACTACAGGTGTACTATCTGGCATAACAATTTAAATAAAAATAAATATGGCAATCAGTATTTCCGATATCTTCGCATCTTGTGCAATAATTAAATAAGTTCTAAAGACAGAAGACCTCAGTTTTTCTGTCTTGCGGTGGCGAATCATTACCGTGGTCAAAAACTAACAGACAGCAGACACAAAAGGAGATTCAGTGAAAATGCATTTCTACGGAAATTATCTAGCGAAGATGAATTTCCTTGTTATTTTCACATTGTGCCGGGTCGCTAGCGGCGTAATAAGTCAGCCGTTTTTTATATTTAATAATCTTGCAATTACTACCCTTGGTACAACTTGATAGAATCGGTGCCAAAATGGCTGTTGGTTTACGCGGTGCATATGTTAATACGGCAACTGCTGATCGTACCGTTGTGAGCGCGCAAATAATTTTCCACGCTGTGCCCGTTGGTAACAAGAAAATTTCTCAATTTCCGTTGTTCAGAGAAAGAAAGATGACTTTTGCTTCAAATGGACCTGCCTGTCAACTCGGTTTTGCAAGAGAGAAACCCTGAATGTGAAAGAAAGTAGAAGGATATAATAAGAATACAGTTAGATGTCAATACAATAATCTAGATGTTTAACAAACGCGATACATCACACTCCTATAATGAGACTGCTCGAACTGTAAAAAATATAAGCGCATCATCAGCTAGTAATTTCCGAGGAGAAATAAACTGAGTTATACCTAGATTAAAGAAATGATAAGAATCAAGAGAAATGCAAAATAAAGGAGATATCTGAATTAAAAGTTTGTGAAATATCTATTTAGTTTTTTGTTCAAGTCAACTTCAAAATGCTTACTGAGAGTTCTCTTTATCTTAAAGTATATAAGGGTAGGTAATGGCTAAACAATTATATGCAGTTCAATCCGTAGGGCTCAATTAATTGAAACAACTTTCTTCTAAAGGCTCTTTCACCATAATCTATTCATCATATTTTGTCGAAGCGACATAAGTCCAAGAGACTATTCCCTCAAGGACAGTGTGAATAAAATGGTGTTTTACCACGAGTTTAACACTTCCGTGCGCTATGGCACATTCATAAGGGAGATGGGATAATTCGTACCAAAAATTTGCCTCGCGCCCACTGTAAGCTACTTGCTCTGTCAGGTCTTCAACCATGTTTAATCACTAGTTTGGGTTCTTAGGTCCTTAATATGCATGCCTCTTTTTTGACGGAATAGAGAGCATGAACAATTGTATGCTCCAAACACCATCGCAGCTTAGAAATCTCCGTACTTAAAAACCTTCAGAGACGTTTTTTGGGAGGGGGACCTTAATTTCGCCAGTAGTTGCCTCGCGACTGTCTTCAAATTTTAATTAAGATCTTCAATACAACTCGAAGGGTAACATACGCATTTATCACCCGTTGTCTTAGAGTTTGCAAGTATGGCTCGCAACCTAGGGTTTCGAGTCCAAAAGCTGCCATAATGCAAAACGATGAGATTAGCAAACCTAGGGCACATTAAGTAATAGCAATTAAGGCTATCGCTAACATTAGCAAAGGATTCACATATGAAACGGTTGTATAATACCTTTACTCCGAAAAAACAATGAAAACGACCAGTGACAACTCCACATGAAGTTGAAAGCACTAGCTTCAATGGGAAATCAATCGAATTCTCTTTTTAGTCTATCAAAAATGATCTTGGCTGCTCGTAACCAAACCTAGCCAATGAAGCTGGCCAGAAATCTGCTACTTTAATATTGATTCCATGTTAACTTACTTGAAGATGCTGTACACTTTGATCCAGTTAATAGACAAATGGAATATCAGAAAAAGAACACCAGGCGTAAATATCGAAATTGTGCGCCTGGCAAAATCCAAGACTCGAAGATCCTTTTAAGCATTGACTCTACCTATTATCACATCTTCGTCTTGGAGAACAATGTGTCAACGTGTAAAGAAGCGCGTGGTTCAAAACGTTCAAGGCTTAGATCAGATAATTTTAAAACAAATTTAAAAGCATAATTGAGAAGTTCCTTGGCCCACTATTTAGACTCCCTGCTTCACTAATCCAAGAAGCAATATCTCGTCAAGGAGAGTAGAATGTTTTTGAATAGATCATTTTTGACCGCTGGGTGTCTAAAAGAGCATGATATCTATATATTGTTTCTCGGGAAGTACAACTTATTTATAATGTCTCAAACGCAATGGCTTTGTAGAGGATGAACTCGCAAGAATTTTTGCTTTTTGCAAGGAAGCTTAGGTATACATTGACGCATTGCATTTTTCATGTGTGCAACACAGCCATAGGAAGTTATTTTTCTTGTCAATTAACTGTGTCCAATCTATTCCTTAATTTAACTTTATTTAAATTTTAGGATACGTCAATACAGTGGGTAGCGATTTCAAATCGTTACCTACTGTAGTACCTACTGTACGTACGGTATCTATAGTAAAGGGCAAATAATTTCAAGTTTTATTTAGTTTTAATAAAACATCACATTGTTCAAGGAAAATGGTGTAAGCTAACCTGGAAGGAAACTAAGCGACAGCTGACAAAAAGCGAAA
>MNPL01003459.1:32403-43388 GCA_002081605.1 Tropilaelaps mercedesae | reverse complement strand
TTTAAAGCTGACCATCAGCCAACATTTAACGTCCACGGTAGCAGTTTTTGCATTACCTCGTAAGACATACCTCATATAAATGTAAATGTGCACCGGCGGGGATCGAACCCGTGCACCTATGTGTCTCCTCCAGTCGCAAGGCGCATACGAATGCACCAAGCCACCGAGCTCGACATGGACTAACGGAGAGGCGTCTCGTGAGCGTGTAAATGGAAAAGCTAGACTTCAAAAGAATATCATAACTAGAGTACTTCCGCAGCGTCCCTTATAGTATAGCAGACAAATTCAGAACAAGTATTACAATATGTGGCACTTTGATCGTTACTCCAAAATGGAGCATCTACTGACTTTAATACCCCAAAGATACCACTTCCTACGGTTTATTTGTATCACAAATCTTCAGAACGGAGCGTTTGAAAAATGTATGCATCTCGCTAGAGCAAAAGCAGCATAATTTTTGACACTTATTAAAACGCTCTCCACCATACATTTTTTCACTAAGGGTGTCGTACATAACTTTAAATTGACTAAGTTCTAGTTGAAAGAAAAACGCCATTACACTTAATGCTTAATTGGTATCTAAAGCGACCTGTAGTAACTCATAATATATTTTCGTCGAATTAAGGCGTTCCATTATATATACGCGATTCGTTACTCGCCTAAACATTATGGCCAACAGCATTCATTAAATACACCATGTAAATTAAAAATTTTCCGTCAGTTAACCAGCGATCTCAACACAATGTCTCAAAAGGTACTGCTAACATAGGTAGAGCTCATATCTAAAAATAGTGTTATAATCTGCACGACACTGAATAGGATCCAGAATCGTTCTGAAAAAGTGAAGGGAAAAGCTCGTTGTCTCTAGAGTGATACTGAATTCCGACAATAACCTACTCTTCTGGCGGTCTCTGTGTTATCATACTTCTCAGTTCGGATAATGAAACCACTGAGAAGCGTTGAGCGACTCTTCTGCATCTGTCGAGTTCGCTAAGGAAATCAACTGTGTTTGTCAAGAAGCCATTTGGTAAATAATTGACCTTTTTTCAACTTAGATATCGGCGCTCCGTAGAGCCAGTATGAAATCTCTCTGAAAGCCAATCAGCTCGCGAAAGGTCAGGTCTGTAAGTAGCAAACGGATTCTCCAACGGTCTGCACTATAGTTGCCATTTGAGATCATGCTGTAATGTAATAAATAATGCAATACAATATAAAAAATAAACTGCTTTTATCAGAGGGTTATGTACTCATTTTATATTACATCCTATAACCTCAGCTAAGGTTTGAAAACTGAATCGAAGCCACCCTTTTTATCTGTTTAGGGTCACTTAATTACTGTAATAACTTACCTATGGAAAGGGAGATAACGTTTTTTTCTGGGTTGGGTTGCAGATCGGGATCTTCGACGAACACTCGAATTGGGTTAAAAGTGTTTTTGGCAAAATCAGATGCGCCCACGAAGCTCCAGCTGCGCTCTATTCGCTGCTCTTCGTTATGAAATCCATTTGATATGCTACACTCATTTACGCATATAAAGTTACTAGTAAAGTTAGAACGGAGGAAATTATTATTATGTTAATTTTCGTTTTACGCAGAGAAGTGTCACTTGTAGTCAGAATTTTGGAATAATATTACACTAGAAAATTTAGCTCCTGGAAATTTGACATGACCTGTGAAAAAATAGGCTATTAAATAACAAACCATGTCGAAAGCGGCGTGATTATCAGGATGTGGGCTAATCAATTGAATAGCTTTAAATTAAAACGGTATCGTATACTGTCCTAAAAAATGTTCCTTTTTCATAAGCAGATCCTTGATATGCTGTAATCTAATTTGACATATAAGATTAATACATTGTTTAGGATAACATTTCGTATTCCAGCAGAAGATATTTCGGCGACGATAGCTGATTCTTACAGCTGACCGAGAATAGCTGTAAGTATAAAACAAATATTCCATTGGTTTATCAATTCTTCTTTCATTTGAGATTAGTATCATACTGTTCAGTCTCCTTAGGTAGATTAAGAATCCCGAGACATGGTTCCATTGTTTGTATAACATTTCAAATTGTATAATTTTTACCTTCAAGTGCCGCTAGATTCAAACACGATTGTTCCCTCAGAGCTACGCACCTCTGTACATAATTATTTAACTATACAGCATCGCATTGTACATTTTCGCTGACTGCAATTTTTTGTCTGAATAAAACTCAACTTGATTAAAAATAAAATTATCCAGAAAACAATGTAAGACATTGCTAATTATCCAATAAAAGTGTATCAAACTCTATTTGGTGCAGTTTTCTGTTGATTTACTGGTATCCAGAAGACGGACAATACTTGTGACGTACCCTTCTCGGAGAGCTTCGTGACTCGTCTTCTTGCTTCGGATGGAAGCAGCAGCGCTGCCGTCCATGATATCGGTCTGCCCAACGGCAGATTTGCCGAAACTGGAACCGTAAACGGAGCATTCGTTACCACTCAGCCGACATCAGCCGACCTAATACAGATATGAGATCTGTGTATGGGGCTTACTTAACACACGACAGAGGGCCGTCAAAAATACGGGTTTTTTGTGGTGAAGATCTTATACTTTTATTATTGTTTTATTTTTAATGTATTCATGGTGCTTCAGATATATATGACGATGCGATAACAGCGCTACTAAGAATGGGTAGGATATGGCCTGTTGATGTTACGTGTCTGATCAGAATCTCAGCTGACGCTTCAGAACTTCGAAACACTTATTAATTTATGCCTCTTTTTTATGACTACATTTTCTGTTTCTTCATTTAATTATTATATTTAATTTTTAAAATATTTTAAAAAGCCACAGCGGATTTAAAACTATTAACGCAAGTATCAGTGAACCCTAGTTTTCGACATTGAAATAAATACATCTGACACAGCCTTTTTTTGAATCCTAGAGACATCAGTATAATTAATAATATATGCTTCCGACAATGTTTCGTTTGCCTACTGTGGCGACAGTTTGAATCAAAAGGGAAGAAATTAAACGTTTGAACGTTGCATAGTGTTTCAACTGGACGCGAGCTGGTAAAGGTAAAATAGGTAAAGGTAAACTATGTAAACCGCACACAGCGCTAGGTGCAAGAAATTCTCTCCACTCGGTTTTGGTAAATGCTCGGATTGTGTTGTTAAAACTAGCGATAAACGGCACACATTGCGCTCAAATACATTTGTGTTTAATAACTTATCTTTAGTTACTTTAGATATTTGGTGACGGTCCTCAGCTTTAAGTTCCACAAAAACCACACATCGTTCCGTAGTTCAATACATGAGCTCAGCTTTGCGTAATGTCTTTACTTTAAGCTTTTGCGAAATATTTCGAGAGCGTGCGTACCAAAAACGAGTTTTATAATGATTAAGTGATGAGATCGTACAGAACAATCTTTAGCACGCATGAAGAACGCAACAATTCAACTATATTATCCATTTATGTGGAATGATTTTTACTCTAATTTTTATGTGTATTTGATTCTCGTTAACACTCGAAAGCACGAGATGCGTATGCATACGTCTCATTGTCCGTACCGTCATATAATATTGCATTTTTTTCCAGATGCATTTCATATCTATCGGATAAATAGTGTGATATTACGTTTAACATAATATCTAAAATAAATCATTTATTTATAATATTTAATATTTTTAGAGTTAATCATCAGTCAACGTTGAACGTCCACGGCAGCCCTTTTTGCAGTACTTTGTAAAATGGATCCCAGTTTCCGCCAGTCGCGAGGCGCACACGAATGCACCAAGTCACCAAGCTTGACATGTAAATCATATCTACTTATATGTAGCCCACAAGCGTCCGGATCGTCGTTGGATGTAAAGGTGACACTTATATATAAATATCATATGACATATCTGTCACTAGTACCAGCACATTCAGGTCAATTCTTGAATAATCACTTCTTGAATAAGGTAGTCATTGTTAATTGTTGTGCATGATTGAGGAGCGTTACGTGACGTAACGATATATAATAACCGAAAGCCTGTTATTAAGCGCCTCAGCTCTGAGAACATATATGCTTGTTTCTGTTAGAGAAGGTTTGGGACGAAAACTGAATTTGTTTTGGGCGCCGTTCGGAAAAGCTAGTTCCTCCGTTAATAAGTGAACTAGTTTGTTTTTAGGGACATAGAGACAAAAAATTTCTGGCAAAACTGAGCTTGAACTTACCTTGCATTTGGCTGTATAGACGTCAATCGGTAAAAAAGTATCTCATAAATTAAGAGAAATTTAGAAGAAAGGTCTTTAACTTAATTGAGGTCCATGGTTATGATAATGAAACCAATGTGAGTCAGGAACGATTCAGTGATTGAGAAAAAAGAAATAATAATAATTTTGAAAATATGGATGTTCGCGTGCATAACATTTATTTAAAGTTGTCAGTCTTTCTTGTGCCTAGGAGCAGTCCATAATGGACACTCTGTTTAAGAAAAGAATATATTTGTAAATGCTTTTGGGTACAGAGATGATTCGTACTACATCGAATTTTTTATTTCAACTTCACGCATATAAGCAGCTAGGCCTATAAAAAACGCGTGTCTTTGTTATCTGGAGAAATTTACATTGACGATTTTTTAGTTCTAGGCTTGTCTTGCACTTAACATTATAAATTAGCTCAGTTTCATCCATGCCTTTTCGGAAAACACGTAGTATGTTGTCTCTATTATTATCTTTTTTTAACAATTGCACTCGCCTTAGTGATATTTTCAGTGATTTTTCATCTGATTGGCTGGTGCGAATGGTACCGAGCTACTTCACACTGGAACGTCCAGCTAATTGTTAGGGGACATCGGGCATGTGATATTACAAGTATATGTTAATGCAAATAGGAGGATCATAGGGTACATATTTAAACTACCTTTTGATAAAGTATAGAAAGTTCATTAAATGCATATAAACTTGAATTAAAATACTACCTCCATATAGAAAGGAGTCATACATTTATATCGAACGAGCACTCATTATGAACAGAGTTAAAATCGTATTTAATAAACCTGTTTAGGTATTCAGAATCGATTGAGTATCCAGTGCCTATAGTGTACAGTGGAAAATTCTCCATTAAAGCGTGAGAACTCTTATGTGCAAAATTTAGAGTACTAAGACTTTATGCGGGTTTGACATTTCTGAATCCCTACAAGACCGAGCACTTACATTTGTAGGTATTGGGTACACTCCCAGGTCGAGCAGCTGATAGTGTCCTTTAGTTGTTATTGTCCTGAACACTAATAGTCCGTTGTTTGGGAAGCTGACAGACAAACTAAATGGCCTTATATCCTAAAATGAGCTATTTAGTTAGCTTTATATTCGGAAAGTTAAAAAAAAAGGTAATGCATAGTACTTGACCACCCGATTGTGCTGGGTGATGCATAAAATTTGTCGTTCTCTCGGCGAAAACTAAGGAAATGACTTAAACACTTGGACACGTTAGTCAAAGTGTTGGCGATGGTTGACAACAATTTTATTTTCAAGAAAAGACCATCGAGAACCCGTGGCGTTCGCGTGGTAGCCGAGTTTGACGTCTTTATGGTGAAGGGTGGAGCAGGAAATGGAGATTCATCATTCTTGTGGCAACATATTTACCAATTTCGTTGAGTATTGATTTTCCTTGAGAATGGAGGGCCTATTTTGATACGAAGTTTCTCCAGTAGATCCTTCTCTTAGCAACCGAGTATTGATATTGTACATTTTGCGTGTATAATTGTCGGGATAGCAATAGGAGCAACACCCTAACTTGAAATTTATCTTTAGGACGATGGTTACCAATATTAGGACTCAAATTTTATGGAATGTTTGTTGAATTCCAGTTAAAATAAAGCCTGCACAAAACCTAGTAAATATTATGAAGTATTTTCCGGTTAAAATTTTTAATTGGTCGATATCAGCCTGATGTCCTTTTAATTCTCGAAAGAGTGGCACTTTGTTAATTTGTGATTATACAATGGTTGTACTGTAAAAGACTGACAATCACTTCTTTACAAATCAAATGCCTAGCCACGTTGTCGATATTTGTAAGCATTAAACAGTAGAAAATTTAGACGCCCCTGAAGCTAGAAGTGACTCGTAATCGTCTGAAGTGTCTTGTACTTGGTACACCAATTTTACTTAAGGTTGACCGAGTGTCTGGTCACTGCACAGTCTCTAAAGCAGTTGCAACCACCCTCGCATGAAAACTGACCCTTGTGGTAGCCAGGGTGAGACCGCGGTACGCCTTGCCGCACCGCTAGACACTTCTTTCTTTACATCGTGTTGGGGTAAGAAAAGTGGAATGCAGCCAGCCAACAGCTTTTTTTTGCTATGGGGGTTCGGGAAAGGCATGATGCCCATGCGTCATTGGCGGCCCACAGTGATTAGTGTGAGACCCGCGAACCCACTAAAACCCTATTTCCCCCACCCATAGGCTCGGGACTAATATAGGTGCTGATAGATAGCTGTGTTTTTTCTAGGTCATGAATAATACGTGTCGCGTTTTGGCGTTTGCATCAGACAAACCCAGACATAGCGAAGCGGATGGTGCTGTTGATCGCGCCTCTTGAGCTTTGAATTAACATGTACTCATTAGGTTCGTGTTACCATGGCTAGCTGGTTGAAATATTTTGCACGAGTGCGAAGGCCACGGAGACTAGAGTTGGTGTGTGTATGTAATAAATAGAAAAACGCTCCGCGTAAATAAATATATGTTGGTTTTTGTACTCTTCACCGGAACCAATCTAGGCATGCTAAGTTGCGAAAAGGGACCGGAAAACTTGATTAATTTAGTCTAAAGGATGATTTCGGACTGTGCTATCAGCAAGGATTGTAGTGCCAGCGAAGGGCAGCTTCCAAAATTAAATTAAACCAAACTTAAAATTTGCGTCATTGATTGGCAACCAAATATAGTGTGACGGCAAAAATTCGTGTTATTTTCGCGGTGGGTCAGAAAAATTCGTGCTGTTTATCGGTGAATTTAAAAGGTTATTCAAAAAATTGTAAAGGAACAGTTTTAGGTTCGCTGTTTTTATGTTGCAGTAACACTTGGCCTTGAGGTCGTCTACTGTTTGTTAAATACCTCATTTGAATTGCATTGATCTTATTATCCATCGTTCGGTTTTGCGCGACCACTTTACTTTAATTCTACTCTAGAATTAGCTAGATATACCACATAAATCTGAATGGATAACCTACTTCGGAAGGAGTATTGCATCTGCATAGCAATCGTGTTGGTCCTCCGGATCGAGCGGCGTCTTTGTGGTCAAGAATGCCATTTCTAATTCTTAGTTTCGGCATTGCTTTTACTGTTGTCATCTTTCTCATTTGTGCAAATCTTGTCTTGCATATAGGCACTGTAGCATAATTATATATATATATATATATATATATATATCTAAAATTATGCAGGGCTGCTTATTAACGCATTTGTTCTTTGTTCAACGAGTAATTAAGGGGTGGGGAAGGCTTTAGAGCGGTGAACACGATACCAGTCTAAGCTTTTACGGTGCTTCTATATGAGCAAGCTATACGAACAAGATTGCCCAGTCAAGATACTTGAATTTAGGCATAAGGCTGACACCGAGTTGGATACAAGCAAGGTGTACGTCGAACGAGAGGGAATTATCGGAATACAGCATATTACGTTCTCTCTGTATGTAGCACTGCTCTGTAAAAATTTGGCCTTTGAATTGCCCAGTATAAGCAAATTGCCTGAGCCGACGAACCTAATGCATCAATGCAATTTATAGAAAATGGTAAGCAGTATAGATCTAAGAAAAAAAATAAGTACAGAAGAGGAAAAAATGTGAACGACAATACCATGGCCATTAATATAAATTTGGTTCAAGAAAACAACAACCCAGCAGCTTAAAGTTCAGACTCAAGAATGGCCAACAGAAACTGCAAGTAATCTATAAAATAACAAAATTAAAATGTAGTCTAGTACAAGCAACTACGATTGCTCGCCGATGGACGACGTATGCTTGCCTGGCATAGAGCCAGCTCTTTTAGAAGATAACAATATATGATAACTTGGTGGAGTGCGGAGGTAGTTGCTAAAGACATCTGAATGAACACAACCGATTTAGACCTAGAAGAAATATTTAAAAAAATTATCAGATCACCTGCATTTTAGTTCATTGTTTATATATAATTGAATCCATTAAAGCATAATCTATTTAAGTTCAAATGACTTGAATGGCTTGCTTGTATTTATTCAATGTGTTCTTAATATTCAGAATGATATATTAAAACATCCAGTAACCAGACTGAATTCTTACTTGAGTATTACGCTGCCGTAAAACTGAGGTCTGTATTTCAGACAAATTAATGCACTAATTGGTTGACCAGCTTAACATAAACAAAAAAATGTGTTGTACGGGCAAAAAGTGTGTATGAACAAACGGAAAAGAGAGGCTTCATTGAACCTTCCTGTAAAAAATAACGTACAGTGGCTGCCAGGTCTTACAATCAAGTCGATGTAGACAACTCACTGGGGTGTCACGAGTAATCCGAGAGCATCCTCTTCTTGACGCAATCTTTTTCTCTCTCCTAAGAGTCGCTTGGTTCATCTCTTTGCGAGAAGCTTCTCGATATATAAATTTCTCGCATATAGGGAAACCCTGAAAATTCAAAAAGCGTCATAAAGAGAATAAGCAAGGGCAGGAAAGGAGCTCGTATAGGTATTGGAATGTTAGGCAATAATTATGTGTCTTGCTATATAGAACAAACTGGACAGAAGCGACTGGTTGCATGCATTTATATTAATGCCGAGTAACTCATGCTTGCTTAGCACTAAGAAGGAATAAAATCTTGATACGATAATTGCTATTGCTTAAAGATTTTTGACGTGTCAACGATACTTAATTTATTCACATATATACGACGGGAATTAAATCTGAGTATGGCTATTAGACCTATGAATAGTAAATGCGAAGTGCAGATAAATAAATCTATCAACTATTTACAGGTCTGTGCGCTAACTGAAACGTCTGGGAAGATACGACGTCTGTTAGCTATAAATAAGTCTTGTCTGTGTTTTTAGAAATAGAAATATTCTTATATTAGGATTTTGCATACATTTCTTCATGCTGAGCCCAGGGTTCGTTATCATAATCATCATATAATCTACGAACTAATTTTAGACCAAGTAATCATTACCCGATCTGCTAGCTTAACTTATTCCTGTAACTGAACATGGATTAGTTTGCACATTTCTGCGCTATTTTGAGAAAGGTTTGTATTTTCTTTTTTTTTTTTAAACTTTTGTCAACATATTTGAAGCAAATTTAGTTACATGAATATCTCGCACTGAGGATGATGGTTAGTTTGTCGCAGACATTTTTGTTTTTTGACTATGTTCTCTTTGTTCTTTTTCAGATCAGAGGCAAAATCCATATCATAGGAAGTTGTTCTGGGCAGTGTTCATTTCAATATGGCTCCAGTAAATTCTTTAGTTCTGCTGTGAACCTACATAATATTTAGATGCTGAGCAAGAGGGTCGATGGGCAATGAATTCGCCGTTATATTTTAGAAGTTAGCGGGCTAGAAGTGAGTGGACCCGAGGTATTCGTTCGTTTCTGTCTCGCTTTCCTTCCGTAAACAATTCCGTACAGTTGCGCGGTTATGCAGTCCTCAGTAAAAATTGTGATATATTGGTAACCTCAAAGCCTACTACAATTGTATTATTTTGAAAATATTTAAACATAGTTTCACGCGAATCAATGTGATCGACATTACAACTATTCTATCAAGCTCGATAAATAAAAATTGCGCCACGCTGTTTAAAGCTTGCAATAATCAAAGCCTTTGGCTTTAAATTGAACACATGCCTCTCATGCACAGAAAATCGTCTATAAGGGGCTGGATAATACATTTTATAAAAGGGTTGTTTCAGTACAAATGAAATCTAGATTTCATTGGAAAATTTAGACATTGTGAAGACGACAACAGTTAAATATAACGCTCATATTACTACGTAAATTATGTATTCCTATCCTTTTATTTCTAATATCTTTGGAGCAGTTAACATAGAAAAGCTCCACTCGCTAGCGCGCAGAGGTACAAAGCGTTAGACAGCTAATTAATGCCTCACCTCTGCCCTATGATTTGCTCTTTTGCTTTTTTACTTTAATATCTTGCTATCAGCATGATATAAAATCGTACTGTCTAAATAATATAAGCTAATGCCCCCAGCTAATTCCTTACCTACACCCCACCTTCTTTTTCCGTTACTAATAAGCAGCCTAATTTACTTTAATCTTCTATTTTCAACAGTATCCCTAAGAAATAGTTTTTTACATTGCGAAAAAAGTTTGGGTACTGATGGGGAACCCGCAAAAACGCCACCCATATATTCTTCATCCTTAAATGGCCGCGCCATTGGATGCGATTGCGTTGGTCCGTCTAGCGCTGATTAGGCACGCCATAGAATGGCGCCAGACACACGCGGTAAAAGAAATCGCCTTTCGGCAGAGACTGATATGAAAGAGAAATTATTCTTGTCACCACGTCATAATTAAGATGCGGTAGACTGCGGTGGGCCATTCATAAAGATGTACCAAGACCGAATACGATGATGGCAAAAAGAAACAAGGAAGTCGAGATTCGTATTCATCAGTTCTCACTGAAGAGCTCTCACTGAACTAACCTTCAATATAACCGATCTTGCCCTAACTCAGCGACAAATATTTCATTCGCTAAAGAGCAATCGGAACAACTTAATTTGTTAATCGGTTGACAGGTATTAATAGACAAGCTTTAAGGTAAACGTACATCAAACCTACATAATATCCATTCGGCACTTAAATTCACTCCCGTCAGCAGTATCTAGGGTTAACCAAACTGTGAATCGGCGTGACTATTATGTAATCCCTGATGTGCCGAGAAAATTACTGCTTTCGAGAAAAATTTCGTGTTATGTCAAGTCGAGTCATATTAGCAATCGATGTTATGGTAGTAGATTGAAAGTTGAAGTTTTTGATTTC
>MNPL01003459.1:9506-31906 GCA_002081605.1 Tropilaelaps mercedesae | reverse complement strand
GCATGTAAGCACTATATATATATATATATATATATATATATATAGGAAGGTACTCCAATAAGACGTCCAGTAAATATTTTCATTAGTGTAATTGAATTGGAGTTAGGCCGATTGTAAGCGTAAAGGAAACGTGGTTAGGTAGCCGAGCTGAACTTGAGTCGAAAATTTTAATTCACCAGATTAAGTTCAAGTCCATAACTTGTTGCTCATAACGTGTTGGTCTTGTTTCTCAGCTGCAGGTTAATAATAGAAGGCTTCGCCAACCCACTATGTCATCGGACGAAAATAGGAAAACAATGAAATAGTTTATCGAGAAATCAAAAAACGTTTGAATATTACAAAGATTTCGCGGGAATTCGATTAGGGTGGCGACAAATAGAGCTCCATATTGATGACTGAGCAAAAATCACAGACAGAAATCAGAAATGGTTAAGTGGTTTTTCCGCGATATGCAGGTATCTCACAAGACTATTTGGTTATATCATCGGTATCGTTCTTCGTCTATTCTAATTTTAAAGCTATATAAGAAATGAATTTCAGTCTCTTTTCTCCCTATGACAGTGACGCTACAATGTTTCAAAAACAACAAGGTTTTTCAGCTGTTTCTTTTATGACTGTTTTTCGACCATTGTCACCACTTGCACCCCATGAATCCACTGCGACTAGTTAGAACAAATAGGAGTCACTAAGGGCAGTGTCGTCGGCATATCTCTTAATCACCTTTAAGCTAATATAGCAGACCGACATGCTAAGAGAGTTATCATGCTCTACAAATTACATATTCCTATTAAGGATACCACACTTCACTGTGAGCCAGCTGATCGTCAAAAAATGCACAATCGTCCATCACTGATAACAGCTTATATTGCAGACTTATACTAGATCTTATGTAAAAAAAATATGCGTAAAAGAGAGAGCTCTATGAGGATCGGTGTTGCAAAGCATAAAATATTTGAATCAAAGTCAATTGACATCAGTTTTTTATAGCGCTACGACAGGCAAGAGATAATTTTAGCGACATTGTCAAGCCAGAAAAAGAATTTCCAGTAATTATATGACAGAACAAGAGGCTGGAAAGGAAAAAGTATTTGCAAATGACGCGCAGAAGGTGGTTTTGGATCTCAAAAGAACCAGCCATACAACAATACCCATTTTCCTGAACATCAACATTTTTGTTACGCTTTAAATAAAAAAGAGCTGGAAAGGGCATTCAAATTGCCAGAGCGAGGGTTACTAAAGGCGAAAAATTTAATGTTTTGAAGAAAGACGGCTGGCCGTGCACTAAGATGCCCAGATATGTGAAAACATCTGCAGTCCCGCGCTCTTTGAAAGCCAACGATGTGACTAAACGCTTTAGGTGCGGTTCGCAAATACAGGAAACTTTCTCCCTTTCAATTACCTGGAACATGCATTCAGGCTTAGACTGTAGACTCAATGCAAAATACGTTACGAGCCGCTATAGCTAAAGGGGACTATAATTGAACAGGGTCTATTAATGGACGTAGAAAGTACAGCGTTTGCTACTCCATCACCTTAGAGATGATGACTAAGCTTTAACCAACTTGTCTATTAAATCTCTTCCAAAAGATAAGTCTATCTTTTTTAAAGCACTTATTGGCCAAACGATTCCTAAACTCGTCAAGTGGTAACGTAAAGGAGAATTACTTTAACCGCGCGGTTAGGAAGCAGAATAACATAGTAGTCAAGGGATCATAAAAAAGACAACGAGACAACAATAAACAGTATCCTTTTCTTAACCATGTATTAAATCTGTGGTTGTTTGTGTATCCATCGTCCTATATTAATACATAGGATGAATCGCTGTCTCGTACCGCATTCGTTAAGAAGAAGCAAGATGAATACTACTTGACTATGGGGGTCACACGAAGTTCCTGACCGTCGTTTTCAAGCTCCCTAAACCGTAGCCAATGATACGAAAGGCAATGACGTACGAAGAGATGGGTGGGGGTGGATTGAAGAATATGAAGATAAATAGCTTTTCATGCGAACAGATGCGTAGATGCGTATCTGTGTTTATGTGTGCGGTAAACGGTATATTTGGTTAATGGACTGCAAAAAACAGCAGTTCGCAACGGCACCACACAGGTACCAACAGGTTTTTTAGGGTCAAGTCCGCGTACAATATTATGTTCGTGCGTTGGTGTGGCTAGTCATATCACATTATGTCATTACTATGATAATAATAGTAGTAGCAAAAGATATTAATTATTATTATTACTGTTGTTTTTATTATTATTATTATTGTTATTGTCGTTGGGCAGTTTCATAAGCATTGATTATTCGCGGAGAATTATGAATATGGCTATTAGTTATCTAGTCTAGTGTCGCCGCAACATCTTCTGGTAACACTTCGAGGTCATCCGGTAGTTGCCATATAAGGTTGAGAAAAGGCCAAGACCAACAAAACCAGGTGAAGACTATTAAGCCTCCTGTATGAATTCTATTTGTGTACATTTCGTATGGCATGCATATGGGATGCATAAATAACATGTGTGAAATATTCCTTATAAGTCAACAGAACTGATAAATTATAGTATAGATTTATGTGACTCTGTATTCAAAAGACTAACAGAGCTTGCATTTGAGAACCATTGGGAGTTTTTTTTAGCTATAATGGGACTAACGTTTACTCAACTTACTCGGTTACAGTATATATACGAATGTATAATGATTAATACTATAAACGCTTGAACTTTAGGTGATTCTACGAGGTGTTTGAACTGCACCAGCTCGATTGGCCCAACATAATTTGCAAGTGTAGTTGCTTTATTTAAGAAGTTATAGTTTCTCCGCTCACATCTGAACACCATATGGCAGAAAACGCACCTTAAGTGTGAAGATTTATTTTTCCAGCATGACTAATATATATATATATCTATATACGCTGTACCTTTTCCCTCCAAATTCCTTCTTTTTTCTTTCATTCTCTAACTCCATTTTCCGTTTCATAATGTTTTCTGTCGTATTCATGCTTTGTTCTATTTAATTTTTCTTTCACACACATTTGCTATCAGCTCTGCCACTGGAATATATATTGCTTTGAAAACAATAAAAAAAACTAATGCGGTGAATAACAAAATAAAAAAATATGTATTTTCATGTGTTTCAAAAATTCTGATACGTTTTTAAATTCTAATAAGGTCGTTTGTGGCTACAATCTTGTTAAAAAAATTATGTCCCTTTGAGACCTACTTTCATTCCAGCTGAGGCGTAAATAAACAAAATTGGAAATGGCTCGAAAACAAGTTTGAGTGAAATATATCATAGGACCGTTTTTTAATATATTTAAATTTGTATATTTAAACAGGTAACTTAATTGAAAGTATAATTTTCCCAGTGAATATAAACGGTACCTGATTTGACCCATTGGATAGGGCCGGTTTATCGAGTGGTTTTCACAGTAACCTTCGTTGTGCATCTGCTACTCTTGCTCAATAGCGTTGCCTGTCTTCTACCGAAGACTTTACGGAATAGACATTTGGCTGGTTATGAAGTTACAAAACTGAATGCAATCTCTATAGCTAACTTTAAAAATTGGAGTCGACATGAATGTTTTTCATGATCCCCATACAAACAAGATGGCCATTTTATCTTAAGATGATATTATAACATGATGCGATGGGACTTAATAGTAAAGATTTTTTTCTGACTACATCAGCAAGTAACGATTAATTGTATATTTTACGTGCCATTTAGATTTCTTAGCTGATTATGAATATATACTACGATGTGGAGCAATAAGTTTCTAAAAGCGTAAAGCTTCGAATGCCACGTCTTATTTGGAAAAACAACAAAAACAATGTTTGTCCTTGTTCTTGTTTCGAATTTCAATTTCGCGCACAATTACGCCAAGCAGCGAATGATACAAGGGCGTCTTCGCGAGGAGCTTTTTTACTGTGAGCAATGCTATAATGCTTTGTCTTCAAATTCTACAAAATATGAGCCTCTTGTTTGTTGTTTTGTTCAATGTTTTATCCAGTGGATCGAACATATTTATAGATATAAACAATAAACTAAGTATGGTGTGTGCCGTGCTTCTTCTTCTTCGTTGAGACCGAGCCGTCAAAAACTCGTTCAAGAATCACTTGAGCTAGAGCTCTAAAAACTAGTTTGGCAACGTATATTGCACTGCACATTTTGAAATCGATTGATAAGAGATTATAAAATCAGTGTCTAAACTAAGCTGTACACATAGAGATCTACAATTATCGACTTACGGTATGAATTATCGCCAATTTTCATCGTGGCTGACTGCTTTGGTGAAGTTTAGATGGCGACATCGACCTGTAAAACGATTAAACTCAACTTCCAATGCTCAGAATCATTTTTGTAAAATTTAGCAGTAATTGATACGTCGTAGACTCGTGTACTTGTTTAAGAATTCGAAAGGAATTAAAAGACACGCATTTATTTATTAGTATAACAAGTATGATCATGTTAGACAATTACCGTGTGAATTCCGTGTGAATGAACAACTAAGTCCCACAATTAGGACGGTAACCTTCAGTAGTAACTCTACTGAAATCCTCGTACTAAGTTACTCATTTGTTTGAGAACTAGAATGACCTTACCTTAACTAAAATGTTTCTAAAAATACGTCAGGTAGGTCCAGCTACACTTAAGTTTACTCGCCAGGACATTTCCGTATATAGTTGGGAGGTAATTTGCTGAAACCAAATGCCTGCCAAGTACAAAGGAACAGAAAAAAGGAAACACACCATTTGTATCATAGATGATTCGGCCATGTTGCAGTAAAGAAAAATCAGTCCCAGGTCCCAAACCCAAGTTGAACCAACACCCTCTCACTGTCGCTTCACGAGAATAGTCACTTCACAAACATTACGACCACCGGCCAGAAGTGTTCCTGCGTCGCGCCGCATTCGGAAAGAAAAAGGAAAGTACAATATACTTCGGCATTAGTGCCATCTTCGCTATCTGTTGAAAAACTATGTGAACAAAACAGGATGGGGTACGGTTTCCCGTCACCTAAAAACACAGAAAACTATCTCAAATGTTGTCTTTGGATTTTGTATATAGGAAATACCATTGTGCACGTAATGTGTGACCAGACTTGAGGCGCTGTCTGCGTTGTAGGTGAAGTTAGCAATGGTAGCAACATTAGTAACACACAATGAAAGAAAACTCAATTATTTCTTAAAGCATATCTTTATTAAAGCCAAAACATCTCGGGGCACAATATTTCCTGGATCTAAAAGGATCCCTTATTGATATAATGTGCACTTACCTAAATTTATGAGTGAACTTTAGTGTCTGCAAAATAAACAATCCGGTCTATATATCATAAAAACATTTTGTTTAGCATACTGTTCTCACAAATATAATTGCGCACAGGTTCAACTCGATATCAGCAGAAAACTAGGATTTGACTGGATACAGCGTTACGAACAAACGAATAATAAATCAGTTATAGTTGTGTTTGTTGTACCCTAAATATTGATATTTTATAAAATACCCATTGTGTAAGTGACAGTGCGAACCAAATTATACTTCCGGGCTTTAAATATAGACACTTTCTTTTATAGACACTTTCTCCCTTCTTGTTTTCACATTTTGGATATATTAATTTTAATCGAACTGAGCCTTTATTGTAAGTAGCTCTACGCTCAATAGAGTAGGGTTACTTTATCCTGCCAAATAACAAGGAACGTTAATAAAAGTCATCTTGCTTTGAAATACAAATGTTCGAAGTGCCATCACTTGTAATTCTTTAAAATAAAGAATTAAAAATAATCAACTAAATAATATATTCATTCTACAGGTGCGCTACAAGCGCATCAAAATTTTTTTCCCTATTTCTTTGAAGGATCAAGTTTAGAACTTTTTATGACTGTTAACATAAGTTCGACTCATCTTATGGTATCATACTAGGAGCCAAACAGTATTCCTTTAGGGGTCTCCTTGCCTTCAAAAAATGTTTTTCATTGCTATACGTTTGCATAGCACAATTTACACATTAGGTTGTAAGCTTACGGGTTCCCTACAAATCGAGCAACGTTACGTAACTGGCATGTTAAATTATACTAGCATAATAGTAATTTTACAGCATGAATTATAATTATTTAGGTACATTTGTTCAGTACAAAGCTATTTACGTTATTATTATCGTCAAATTAGATCCACTGCTTGACAACATTTTTTAAGCTTAGGGAATTAATGAAGCTAACGAAATTGATGAAATCGAATCAGGCATATGTAACTACAGAAATCAGTAGGTAGGCCACTTCAAATTAATAATCGTTCTATGACTGTGCCCGAATTAATTAAATAAACTCCACAATTGTAAATTGGTGTGAAAAATTGCTTGTAATACGTCCACACGCACGCCTGCCCAGTTATACAATCGATACACTAGCATTTAAGCATTTTAGCATTTAATATTACTACTAGCGTAGTAAAGAGATTATGTACACGTATATGCACATAAAAAGACTGCCAGTAAAGCAGTGTACGTATATATCGAATTTAGTACATACTATCGTTGTTTTCACCATTATAATTTAATTATTTATCATTCACATTAGTGTAATGGTCTATTCTTCGACTCCACTGACTTACCACTTACCCTCATATATGCGATGTAATACAAATATGAGCACTTTGTTGAGCCATCGTTTATTATATTGCTGTGCTCTACGACATTTCAGCTGCGAGCAATTAATGTTAGTGTAGGGTTAACGCTGGCAGAGAAACAAAAAATACCACGCATTGTCATTATAATAGCCGAGCTATTCTTACTAGCAGTATTATCACAGTTATTTTTTGGCAGTGGCGCTGGATAGAAATGTTATTCAAACAAGTGAGAAGCGTCTTAACTGAAACGAAGTGCATCGAAATCAGCTGACGAAATTAACCACGAACCTAATTTTCCTAATATTATCTTGCTAATGAACCACTTATGGCCTAAAACAGTAGGCAGACTGTTAGAGACCATTTTAAACTAAGCACAAAACCAAAAATTGCGCGACGATATAAAAGCCTCTAAATTTCGGCAGAAAAAGTCAATAAATAAAGGTATTTAATAAAAATAACATGGTATATGATAAATGTATCCAGATTATTATTTTATATTATTAGTTTTATGCTGCCAAGAATTTCACGTATACTTGTATCAAGCTGGTTTTCCAACTTGAGGCATTAAATTATACAGTTTGGAGCTGAGCATTCATCACACATTCTTAAACACAATTGAAACTGAATACTATTCTTAACTTTCTGTGAAACAGAATTTACATGCGTTCGCAAATTTCAAATGGTTGGTTGTATTTAGTTCGGTTGCACATCTTCTATGTCGACAAGAAGTCGGTTAAGTGCAGCTTTCAGACGACACTACATATATTAGAAAACGCATTTTGACCAGTTACGTAGGTTGCATGACAGGTTTATAGTAGGGAACAAACTATTAAAACCTTACCAACAACACTTGTTGAAAAAATCCCCTTATTTATGCAATGTTTACTATACCTACTTTTACTGATTATACTTGCTTATACGTACACACTTAATTTTCTGAGAGCGTAAGTACTTATTTTCCCACATGCTGTAGGTTAATGGCTCTTGATAAGAAACGCTCTGTGTGAAAACGGTTACGTATTGTATGCTCCAGTCCTCAGGGCTACCTTTATCTTAGTAGCTAACAGATAAAAAATTCGAGTAATTGTTTCATACCGAACCTACCTATACACAAGCGATGAACGTACCAGTGAATCCGGCTAGAAATCATATCGGTGCAGCCGGAAAAAAGCCTGCTCCCATTAAACATAGAAGTCGGGTAAACAAAAACAGAGATCAATCAATATATGCAAAACTGTGCGTCATTTAATTCACTCACTTCACAATGTACAGTTAACCAACAACAGCTGCCGGCGCGACACTGCGGCGAGACTACAAAACATTTCTTGAAAAAAGCCGAGTCAGAATACGATTAAGACTGTCACCTATACTTACGCCATTCTGAGTCTAATTTATTTACTACAATTGTTTAGCTGCCTCAACGTTATTTAATTTAAAATTCCTGCTTTGCTCTTACGGAGGCATTTCACTGATTGTCGAAAGGCACCTTCACGTTTAAATCTCGATGCGCATATTACCCAAAAAACAAATAAACTTTTTCAATAAGGAACATCGTTTTTTTGTTGCTTCGTCGTTAAAGATCATATGTTTTATGTAAGGTTGTACAGAAGTCTTGTTCTTCCTAAATGTCTGTATTGGCTCGGAGACGTGGATATTATACTTGAAAAAACACATAGATGTTTTTTAAAATGTTCAAACCTTTTTATCAGAAGGGCGAGTTGTCGTTGTAATATTTCTCATTACTTTATAGAGTTACGGTCTACCACCCAACAGGGGACTTCAAAATGTACTCCGGGTTATATAGGCTAAATATGATCAACATTTTTTTCGAAATAAAAAGGAGCGAGGTTTGCACTGGATAGACCGTAACTGCTCTTAAGATTGCTAAAAATAACAGCTTCACTAATATCTTCCGTAGAGGGTTGCTTGCGTACTAAGTAACCTTAGTGTTAATATTTTCGCATATGTATATTTTTTAACATATTTTTCTGACTTGTGATATCTACTACAATTCATTTGGCCATTTGTCATAGTCCAAAGAATATGGACCGAATAACGGTCACACATGTATACAGGCCGTAAAATCAATAACAGGGCCTCTTGGACAACAATCAAGATATATTTGATTTGACCTGATGTAAAATTTGCTCTGTATAAGAGTTTTCCAAAAATTTGAGTGTTTCAACAGTCTAGGTCCATTCTGCTATAGACAGCTGTCGAGCCTTTTCGGATTTAAATAGATCATGGTGTTTTTATACATGTGTTTTATACATGGTGCTTTAAACATGTTGTTCAGGCTGGTAGCTGTGCTCTGCTTACGTTTACATTACTGTGCTCTTGATGGCTGTCTATCTTATATCATAATTCTCCCAATACGTATAAGTCTTTAGTCAACATAAGCATCAAACAAAAAGTATTCAGATCTGGTTATGAAAATATGAATATGCTTAGATCTTTTGCAACATAAGAAGTTTGAAGAAGACACTTGTAAACTATTAGGACAGTCAAAAGATGAATTGGCTACGTAGAATATGCGTACTATATACGCACGCATAGCTGTATCTGAAAATGTATACCACGTCCCGCGCGTTTCGGTCCTATTTATCAGCTTCTCACTCCTCTGTATCGAATTCCACTTGTAGAACGAATATTATGGATTATTTGTGAAACGTTATTTTCCTGATTTCGCCAATAATTTACACAGATATACTTGGTAAAGATTTGCTCCTGAGCTCTTTTTTGCATGATCCGCTTTTTGTAAATCGACTTTCGTGACCATCTCCGTATTTAGTGAAATTGTGCGTTCTAGCTTCGTAATGTGCGTAGTTTTCAAGAGGCCATTCAGTTCGTGTTGCAATGGTATTTAGTACCAGATATTTTTTTTAGTTGTTGGACGGAATCAATTGCATCCGTTATTAACTTCTGCTGACGACTTCGAGCTGCGAAAAGGTAATCCAGAAATTAACGACGTCAGCTTTAATCGTAGGAGAATTGTATTTCTAAAATTTAATTGGAAGTCTTTGAATTTTTTCTGTGCGCACTCGATGGATTTAGCTTTCAGTTAAATTTACGCAAATCTTTACGTGGTGCAATGTTTCGCCGTAAATATACCAGACACTTATGTTGAAAATTCGCTGGTAATGTTTCATTCTTAACGTGTTAACTCTACATAGGCTCACGCTATAATTCCATTGTACTTCTTGTTAGATGTCCAAAATTTTATTTATTCCTCATAAATAGACTAGTTCGGGTCTTTCTTCACTAATTAGGTCGTCTCACTTGAGAGTAATTCCAGCCAACTTTTTCAACCCTCTTTTGGTAGCTGAGCATTACCCACACATAAGCACACATGTTTACACTGGACATAGGTCATCACTCACAATAAAAAAAATACCTTAAATATGCGGATTTACTATGATTTATCGCGCACTTTAAAATTAAGTAAACATAAAGCAAAGCTTCAATAGCCAACTAGAGGAATTACGTGTTGGTGTACCCAGAATGATATGTTATAATGCGCGACTAAATGCGTTCGATGAAGGCACAGTGAATTCTAGGGTGAGTATGGAGTTGATGCGGCCAAACTCCCTACAGCTGCAGTTAGTCGCGAGTTGGAGGTTCAAACCCTGACTTACGTTGTGTATTAAAGAGGTGTATTTACGTCTATATAAATATACACTGCTTTTCAAGCTGACGTACTGTTATCCAGTATGTGAATTATGTCAAAAAAAGTACATCAGTTTGCTTCAATGTCTCACCTGCATGTAATCCGAGCAAGATTTGAAAACCAGGTAAGTAATATAATTGTTCCATGATCGATTTACGCTATTAATGCCACATGTTAAACTAGGAACTAGATGAAATATTTTTTAATCAAGTTTTTGCCTGGCAAATGTCTTTTCTATGTCTAACACATACCTGTCTTCATATCTAACACCGCCCCCAATATATAAAATCTATATGCATATTACGTATATAAATAACACCATTCTACAGCGGTTCAGCGCAGAGTAAAAGCCCCGGCGGCAGCAGCATCACAACCCTAGGAAATATTGACGTGTCAAAAATTGATTGAGAAATTCTTAATGTTCGTCATCAAAGCATGTAAATAGCATGTATCGCTTAGCGTTACTTTACGGTAGTTTGTGGCTGTTGGGGTGCATATGTGGCGGCATGCATTTTTAGATGGTGATGATGATATTGAGTAACACTAGCGGCTGGCGAGTTTGTTGAGGAGGAATGTAATGCTGACGAGTATTTAATAATGTCGACGACAATAATGGTGACCACAAGATGGCTGATGGCAGTAGACATGGTGGTAGTCATGTTATTGACGGTGATCTTAACGGAAAATAAGTAGATACTAATTTTCATATTTTTCTACACCGTGCGACACGAACGGATGTGCGCCACTTCCCGAGGCAGACGCCAACGAGACGAACGGCTAGTCGGGACAGGAGACGCAACATTTCACTTTTTTGTTTTGTTATGAACCGCTAACTTGCCGGCGGTGTATGGGAACCATATTGATATAACACCGCGCATCACTTGTTTTCCGATTCAGAAAACGAATACAAACGACCTAATGTTTATAATACCTACATATTTGTATATTTGGGTGCATGTTTGTCACTCTGATTAGATAGGGTTCCCCGTTTTAAACTTGAATATGCTTTCTTATTATTTTAAACGTTTAGTGCATCATACTCCCAAGTAGCATGTGTCGCCAGCGGGGTTCAAACAAGCAGGTGCCATCTTTTCAATCAACTTCGTCAGCTAACATCATTAGAAGAGTGGTGTGCTTGATTTATAGGATTTTGACAAGCGATATCGTGGATGTTAAATGTTGAACAAACGCAAACCAATAACGAGGTGTTTATCAGATGCAAGCAGTTATTTAACGAATAGGATATCTATTGAATAGTCGGATGTCTAACATCTGTATCTGACTACTTGTTAGTGATACGTTAATGGTTACAATCGTATGTGATTTTCTTTATCTCAGAAACGCACATAAGTAGAATTCTAGAAGTAGAACATTTATAGCATTTTACCTTATCATTGAGAATATCACACCCATATACGATTGGCATCTCACTCACTCTCCACACTGCAACTTAAGGTCGAATAAATATATTGCAGCTATATTTTGTTTTCATATAGAGTCTGGCTAGGCTATGGCGGGCAGGCCAATGCTTCGCCTGGAAATCAATTGCGCAGACAGTAGTTTTTATCTATTTTAGGTGCAAATTTATTAAATTCATTATAAATCGCGAGGTTTGTCGAAAACTATCAGACATTAACGCTTACAAGGCACCGCTCTAAGGAATCCACATTATGATAAATTTATCAGCGGGTTTCAATGAATAGGAACTATCAAGAGACAAATGACCCTCTCTCCTCGTGCCACCCGCGACATATTCATGTAGACGTTCTTCATTCAAGCTGATGCTTGAATATTAACGAAAGGGGGTGTTTACGCTATCTTTTATTGTAATACTATTGTTGTTCTAAATTTGCATTAAAAATATGAAACTGCTTGTGTTTGATAGATTGAGAATAATCATAGATGTGTGGCGTAGGGTCAAACAAATGTATTTGCGCTTAGAAATGCTATAAGAGAGATATTATCATCCATGGGCCCTACTGAGTGACACGCTTAATTAGCTTGAAGGAGGCTGTGACAGAATATATCGCTTGGACATAACAAGACAATAGGACAACTCAATAGACGAAAGGTACTTTTATTTCCTCGCGGAAGTAATTGCCCACTTTGCATAGTTTCGGCAAGAACTTTGTTAACAGTAAGCCACGAAAGGACATAGATCTGCGTAGCCTGACATGGCGTATCATTTAAGTTTCCAGATTTGCATTGATAATAATTATAATTAAGGAATATGACAATTTAGTGTTGGGTAGTTGCATTCCTTTGCAATCCTTTCGTTAATAAATTTGATACCTTATCAAAGATTTTTATACTGGAATTAGTGCTTATTTCTTAAGTCAAAATACCTTCCAGTTACTGTCCGTGCCATCATTTCGGGAATGCGTCGCTATTATACTAAAGCGGCGAACACGCTTCACTCTTAAGTTGTCTGAATTATTTCTGCTAAACGGAAGTCCTTACTACGCAGTTCCCAACCACATTGCACATCTGTGTTTTAAGTACCTCTTTCATGCTCGCTACTGCTAGTAGCTCGGTTGCCAGCATTAGCAGGCCGCAAAAACTTCCAGAAGGTTGTGCTAGATTAACGTGTGCGCAAAATTAGCTACGCGGTTCAATTTTTAAAAATTTATATTCTATCTTCTTGAAGTTACGAAATTAGGTTAAAGGAAAGGTTTCAGAAAAAGTTGTGGCTTGTATTTAACCCACATTTCTCTTAAAACAAATAAATAAACTTGCAGATTTACAACATATAAATTAAATGTTTGACATTTGAGACCACATTGAAGGAATTAAGTGTAAAATACGAGGTAGTCAGGTCGACACGCAGACATAAGCTTATTCAAATCAATCTTTTTTCTGGGTGTCTTATAACTAATCATTTGGATGCTTTGAACACTGATACACCAACTATTTAATTATGGACAATATCGGCGTTTGAACAATGATAAGTGAGAAAAACAGTGTCACGGTGCATATAGTATTACCCCACTGGCCAGTAAACAGTATAATCACTTTTGTAGTTATTAGAACACAATGCTGATCATTACCAAGGAGTCGAACACTGAACATCTGCCTATCAAGCACGCGAACTATACCGAATATTTTCCACCGTGTCGTTGCAACCCGTTGCATACTTTATTGTGCGATCCAAAGTTTTATCGATGCAATATTTTAACCATCACTTGTATTGCCATTCTTTACACAGCAGCAGCCCTTATAATAATAGTTCGGCAAAATTATTCATCATCTTATTTGTACGTGATATTATATTGTAGAATGCTCCATATTTACCTTGAAGTGTGCTCGCCTGCCAATTTTTTATTGCGAGCGATTTTTATTCAAAGTATCGGACGATAAGTGGTTGAATTCGTGATGAAATCGGCTAAGTATTTCGGCAACTACTCAGGATTTGCGGAATTCGACAATAAAATGTAAAAAGCAAGAAAATTTATCGCCGGAACAGAAATCCGTTCCCATGACATGCTTTTGGTGGGAAATCTATTATAAGTGTGTTATCATACAAACTTGTACTTTGAGTTGATAGTTGTCTGTTTGGAAATTTTTCGGCAACGACTACCTTCTTCGTAAGAATAAGGTTTTTTTACCATATGTGATGAAATTGTTGGGAACTGCTTTGTAACCACTTAGCAGAGTGCTAAAATCTGCATTGGGGAATCTTACGAATCACCATGGTGTACTCGCTAAAGCTTTGGGTAAAATATTTTACAGGACTGGGAGAGTCTTTTTGGCGGTACTGCACTGCAACAAAGAGTATATGGATAATAAGTTACTTGTGATCTAAGTAAATCAGAAACAAGAAACCATTTTGAACAAATCTTCGTTGGTACGAATATTTTTACTAGGCGTCTTATTGTGAAGAATAACTGTAAAGCATTTAGGTACTCTCACAAAACAGATTACGGTTAACTTCAATCGTTTGAATGCACCTGGTAGCACGAACATACAAACTGGCGTTATGTATGATGTCTGGCAAACGGAATGGTATCTTGCATCAAACGTGTGCTGTGACGTACTGATAATACCAGAAGAAATATCGTCAAAGTTCAGGCAATTCACTGATAATCGGTAGTCTTGTGTATTTGTCTCATCTGCGTAATCTCTTTCTGTTCCGCTCGTTCGTTAACAGACGCAATATTCACCGTTAATGTCAAAGCATACGCATGTGATCATAACTAACGTATCGCATGTAAAGGACCTTTATACTCAAAGCTTAATTTTGCCTGTGCAGGTGAGAATGGTTGTACTTTATTAGGAAAGTGGTAAAGGCGTTATTTGCTTGTTTCTACACCGACGTTTCCTTGATTTAACCCCAGCAGAACAAATTTCTACATAGCCATTTTGATTTGAGCAAACAGGCTCAAATCAAAATGGCACCTGTTTATATTACATATACAACCCTTAAAGATGCTTTTTAGCCTATAAGGATTTAGTTAAAAAGGAATGAGGTTTCGGATGGAGTTTTGTCTTCTTACTAATATCGTGTATCATTTATTTCACTCTGGTACTAGTTGCACAAACTTAGCAGGCAAGAGTTCGCTACAATACACGTGGAAGACTACCTGAAGCGGACAGTAATATTATAAGACATAACTGATTATTATATTTAAGTAGCATTAAGTATTAAGCATATGCATTTTAATTCTGTTAGTAATCGTTACATTAATTACACGGATGCTGGAGAATGGAGATTGGAGTATGCCAATAAACTGTGTAGATAAAGGTTTCGCAGGGAAAACGGCGACCGCGCTAAGTTCTTATTTGTGCAATATGAAAGAAAGTAACGTCACTCTGGGCAGATTCGCATTGGGCACCTTTTAAAACTGTCTCTTTGTCCGTTGGACGGAAAGGATTATTCACGTTTGCATGAGAAGAAGATAAAAAATAACCAGCAATTGCATATGCATAACAGCCGTTCTGGGCAATTTTAACATATTTGAGTTTATTTTAAACTCGAAATATTGAACGCAAAACATACCTTATTCTCTTGGGAAGACACTGTACATAAGCGGATTTAAAACAAAGATATCTGTATAATTCCGTGTTTGATTTATTAAACAGGGGCAGTTCAACAAGTGTCCGGTCATATCGTTATCAGAACTGATCCTATAGACTAGTTGATGGCCTTTAGATGTTGTTCTAATTCTAGATGAGGCATTCATATGGGTTTGGCCCCGGTCCAACGGAGAGACGGCTGCCTGCAGCCGTTGCTGGCAGTAGGCCTCTTTTCTTTGGCTTTCTGTGGTACATTTATCATGGGGAGGTATCGCATCTATAGGTCAGGAATTGGCTGGGGTGCTTGGCAAGCATCGCAAAGAGCGGCATCTTTTCGAATATCACCTGAATTAACAATTTGTAGGAGAGTGAAGAGCCTCTCAATTTGCCTGCGTCGAAAGCGCCATTTGAAATCTATAGTGAATTATCAAAATGGCCTCATACTTCTTCGGACGTCGAATGCCCTAAGTTGGCCGGCCGGACAAAGGTTGTCAATCGTGTGGGGGCATCTTGACGTGAGAAATGAATTAGCCAACACGAGCCCCCAATCAAAATTGTTTTGTAAAGTAACAAGTATGAGCTGTAACACTACCCGCAATAGAGTGGCAGGATTAGTTTCTTTCAACTCCACTAAAGGCGTAAAAGCATGCACTACTGGTGCAACCCAAGGTTATATAATGTTCGATGACCAAAACAAACTAATATGAAATGTACAGTTCCATGCACAGTTACACGTCGCAAATGGTATTGCATTTAGGAGAAGTTATTTAAGCCCAGTAATAATAAATAATTTATAATCGGCAGAAAAGAGCGTTCTATGCTAGTCTTCAAATTGCGAGAGATCTGATGCAATAAATGAGAAAAATAACGAACAGGAAACTATCTGAGCTCGTTTATCTGACTTAGATCACAAAAGCGTTTTTTACCTGTGTACTACAGTTAGCATGCTAACGACTTTTAAACGAGGTTCCATTTACTCTAGTGACTGAGATTTAGTTAATTGTCTTGGAATAAGTAGCCACTTACGGCGACTAAATGTTCTAAAAAAACACTGAATCAATTACAAGTCACTGAAAGGAATACGGAACAAGTACTTCAGTACGAACCGCCCCGTGAAATTGGCTCTGCAACTCACATTTCTCATTATTCACCCATACATGTGCTTGTGTATTAATCACCGTATATGTACGTTAATAGATCATACCATCAGCCGAGTATAATAAAAATTGTATCTGTGGTTGGTGCAAGGGCAAACGTAAGTACTGCCAAGCGGGCACGTCTCAATTACGTTTTCCTTGATTAATAGCTCAAGGAAGGAAAACGCAGCTATAGTGTGGTACGTTATGCTATATTTACGTGTTTTACGAATAGTTTGTATACAAAATAGCTAACAAAGGTAATTAGTAAAGTAAAAAGCTTCTTTTAGGAGCCATCAAAAATGTCATCATTGCTATTTGTCGACACTATTGGTTCAGAAAGACCGATATATATTTCATTTCTTCACTTAGTTCTAGGAAGACTTCTTAACCTTTCTTCCAGAAAATGAGAACCGCATATCAGCCATTGCAGTTTCGAATATGGAATTGAGGGAACCATGATCAATAAGACACCTGGGTCGTGCGCTTTATAAGATACAAAAGGCTTTACTCAATGAATTCAAATATAATCCAGAAGTCATTCTGGAATAGTAACTGTATTACGGTTGCGTAACGCAGTTTGGCAGTGATGATATACTTTCTTTGGTAAGAAAAGGCAGCTTGCAAATACGAGGGCTTTCAGTAAGCAAAGCAGCAAAAAAAGAAATTACTGGCTGTTGAAATGGTCGGAGTGCTATCATGCCACTCATTGCTATCAAAATAAATTTAATCAATTCAGCAAGCTCATAGGGTTGTGGCTGGGAAAAAGCAAGTCAGCATTCACTTCGGTGCAATAAAATGGAGACTAAATAAATTTCGTCAGTCTGTTTAATAGTCAAAAACAACGAAGCTGTTTTAAACAACGCTATATCAGCTTTGCTTCACTACGGCTTGTAGTGTTTTCGTTCTTGGCAAAAAGAGGTTACACCGCCTAGGGGAAATTCAGTCACTGCTTTTTTCCTATTATCATTATCATTATTTTACCATTTTAATTAAAATTCCCTTCACTTCGGGAACACGCATTGTATGTGCGCAGCACATTTATGGATTCATCTTTATTCAAAGCCCAAATTTTTTTACTGCTATTTTAACTAATACACTGTCCGTTTTGATAAAAATTAGATGCTGTATTAGAATGGTATAAACCAGCGTTCTTAATTATGGTAAGTCTTTTAAGGCAGAACCCTTGTTAAAGTATTATGCTGTTATTAAATAGCATGATAAGAGAAAGTAACCCTTTAAACTTAAGCCATAGGCGCGTAGTTAAATATAAGATGGTGCATCTAAGACATTTTGAGTTTATGCTACGAACATACCAAGCAATCGGCTTTCTACTGTCGACTACAGTCAGTTCGAAAAATTAAAAGATCTATTTAATTTATTCAGTCGTTAAGAGTGTAATAATTGAAAGTGGAACGAATAGTTGAGCCTTTCGTCAAATACATAGAATTTACTGATGGCCATTTATACAGCGTGGCTGTTTTTCAGGCAGGAAATGACCCTCGTAAATTTTACATACCGACCAGCTACTATAAAATAAGGATATTCATGCACCTTGCGATGACTGGAAAATTTTTCACCGACCTTGTAAGAGTAATGGACTGTAGTTTAATTTTCCGGAGACTTTAAACTGATCGTTTGATGTTTTGAAACCTTTCGTTCCGTTGTCATCCTTATTGTATGCGGGAATTCGCCTCATCTGTAGTTAGGCTTACGTACTACAGTAATATGATCATACCACCTTTATTATAGTCCTGTACTACCCCTTATTTCATTCAGATAGAACTTCTGTGGGTATGCACGCGCGCAATTCTTGTTAAAGCGCGTCATACTTTCAGAAAATACCTAGTCACCAACTTCATGTAATTTATTCGCACATAGAGACAATAACCCACGATTAGTGGTCAGTCCTATGATACGAGCGATGAGAGTCAATTATGCAGCCACATTTTGTTGTGATCAGCAGTAGAAATGGCCTTTGTTGTTTATGTTGTTGTCGCTGTAATCACACATTGTCGATGGTCCTTTTTCACAGTCACACGGTGACAGAGTCCCTCAGGCTGGGGCTCACTTAACGGTGCCCTTGAACTTTCTTTTGAAATCAAATGTTCACAAATAATGGTCGCTTAGAGTAAAACCGCTAAACGAATTGACATATGTCTACGCCATATAGCGAAGTAAATAGTCGCCCTTACTACCCCTCCGCCTTCCACCATCATCCTCTATCATTGAAGAAACCAGTTGAATTTTGTGCAAAGAAGCCCAGCGAACTTTATTATCTAGCTTGCTGTCGCTGTCTACTCACTATCAACTGGGCATAGGCCAAATCAACAAATCGCCAAAATCGGCTAAATTTTTCAATTCTGAGAAGGCTAAACTGCTCATCGTACCTCCTTACCAACTTTTGGTTGTACCGTTGCTTCGCCACAGCTTTTAGATCCCTAGTGGTGACCGCTAATATGCCGATTTTCAACAGATTAACAAGTGGAAGACTAAATTGTGTCGTTCTAGGAACAAGACAAAGCTCACTTGAGATAGAAGCGAAAAAAAGGAAATAAGAGAACTAAAAAGAGATAAAAACATATATTGTTTGATAGTGCGCTGTAAGTTTACCGCTAGCAGAGTGGCGTTCAGCCAGTTTTTTCTAAATCTCTCGTCTCTACAGAGCCACCAGCAGTGCAAATATTGATTAAATAAAGTTCTGAGAAATATCTTGAAAGCTCACGCAAACAATATATTGAATGCCTGTCACTATAAATTGATCCGTATATGCGTGCGTATTTGTGGGTGTCCGTGAATAATTCTATCCATTACGATGGCTGTTGTGTATCGTTTTGCCAATATCGATCATCTGCATAGAGAGGTTTGAAATTGAGATATTTTATTATAAGAGAACAAAATGATAGCACCAAAAGTCAACTTGGCTGAAACCCTTTCCCAAAGTGCTTGACGTCGGACCGGTGGTATAGTCGGATTCAGCCAATAGACGTTCCATAGAAACAATGTTGAAAGATACTAGTTGTATGCTGGCCGTAGGGGGCACTTGGAAGCTGCGGAGAAGTTGTGTGGCTGTTGCCGTTGTCCTACTGCTGTTGTTGGCTTAAATATAATTGGAGGTCGTCATTTGGTGGTTCGGGTGACCTTTGGCATCGGGCAAAGAAGAAAAAAAAATGGTTTGTCTGTAGGTGACTGCGGCCGCACAATAGACCAACAATACCCTAATCTTAAAGCAATGGTGTTGTAAAGGGCCTGACGAAAAATCATCATGTCACACAACGAAGAAGTCTGAAGTCATGACCATCGATGAGTGGCAATAGTCTTATAAGCAGTAGCATATAGAAGTCAAATGTCTGACCGACATCAATAAGACTTTGTCTTATTTGTTTCATTGAACAAAAGTGCGCCTTTGCTTTACTTGGTGGTTCGCAAAAGAGCTTTAGTCCCCGTGGAAAGCAAGGGGTTTATTTGCAATTCGACACTCACGACAGCGTGTTGCTAGCATTACACGTTATGCACGACAGCCGGGTATTAATGACTTGTATGTGGCAAATATATGACACAGTTGTGTAGTTTGCGACTATACGGAACGAATGTTCAAAAAGAACAACAAAAACATATATTAAAAAAACTAGCTGGCATATTTGAAGATCTTTGATCTTAAATTGCCTTCCCTGGTGGCTAGACCAGACAAGTGTTCAGAGGCAATGCTTGTGCGCGCATCAAAAATAACAATGAATGAGGCGGCCATAAATCATAAGATATTTTAGCTTGTCAAAAAGTATTTAGATGAAAATAATGTTGCGCACAGAATGAACTTGTTCAATTGCGTACACAATTTGTCAGTAAAGTGGAATTTAGCAAATTATGAGTAATATAGCATTACAAAAAGACAGGTAATTGTATTGTTTCAGTTGTTTATCCTTTCATAGCCTAGGGGAATATGATTGTTGCACCTAATTGATCGCTTTGTAGACTGTCTATAATCCATGCAATAAACTTGCCATGAAATATGGCAGAAAGCACTTTTAAGTGTTTTCCAAGAATCCATTAGTTATAGTTGTGCTTGTTCTGATTGTGGAAAATTTTATTTGAACGCAGCTATCCTCCTCTCCGCAGAAGTTTTTTCTGCGTGAATAAAATTGGAATTAGACAAACGCAGTCCTGGGTCTTTTAGGCAGTTTTTAACAAGTGATGATTACGGCATACCACCAGTAACACTTTAAAGTGAATGTCTGTATTTCGAAACATCGAAATAACTTATCGCTTTAATGTTTCTTGTTTATGGTGGCTTTTGGCACACTTTCATTATCATATCTCTTAGTTCTTGTGGCACTATTGGCAGACTTAAGCGTCGTTCGGAGTTCTTATTTGTCATCTTCTTCGCAATCCGCGTATATAGTTCTCCATTTTTTACTCTTCCTGACTCAAGTCCAACAGAAACTTCGCGATGTCCTTTCGCGCAGAATAGACTTATGGCCATGCCACATTGCGTAGGAGGGCGCGTAATCCCAATATTGAACTTCTTTGCCATTGATTTGTTGGACCTCTATCCAAAGATCATAGCTACGGTGGGACGTACTTGTATAGCTTTCGTATCTCATAGGAGAAGCTGAAATGACAGATTTTCAATTCTTATTCACGGAAAGCAACCGGTACAACATAAATTCATTTTAGCCATTATAGCCAGGGACGACCGTATACTAAAGCAACAAAGTCAAGAAAGATTACAGTTCATAAAATATACTCGCCACGCGAGCATACAATTTATGTACTCAATTTTGGAAGATTCAAAAGAAGCTTCGAACAAGCGTTTCGCAGATCACAGTGACAATGTTTACAAATTGATAAACAACGTCTAGTTTACAAAGTCGATTATACCAGCGAATGTCAGCTGCATAACGTAAAGTACTCATCACTGCAAATTTACGTCATCACTACGTAACGAGATATCAAACGCACGACAAGCTCTTTTCAAAGATCTGGACTGTACAAGAGCATCAGTGTGGTTTTTGAAATAAGGCATCCGTACCACCGATCAAAGGAGTGCTTGGATAATATTAAGCACTTGAGTAGGCTGAAATAGGAATTGGGCGGCTCCATGATAAAACAACAAATTAAGATTACGAAGTCAAGTGAACTACATCAACCCTGAGACCTTTTCGAAAGTCTACAAACGGAGTTAGATTATAACGGAGTTACATAAGCTCTACATTTAGGTCGAGTAGGACTAGAATCTAAAGCTTATACTTAAGAACAATTGTACGCATACTATCGCCTCACACTACAAAGGCGCTTATCAATTACCCTTTGTTATGTCTAGCTGCCCACACTGTCAGCTGAACAAACATACAGCTCGCAAGTGATGCCTATTGGAAGCCCGACTCATATATCTAGGACGAACTTACAAAAGAGTGGCAAACCAACGTTTCTATTGGTAATGCCAGATCTGCGATAAGGAAGAGTGAGCAATTTTGATGGTAGATATTCTTATGAATGTCAAAGACTTGTAAAACATACCTTACTAACTTCCATATGACAAGGATAAACACTGAGCTCATAAGTTAACACATCAGGCCTATCGTTGCAAGCCTCAAAATTCCTTCTGACTAGCCTCAGATTATGACAAGTAATCTGCAATAGAAGGCTACAGCTTTTAGAGCCAAAGTTTTGATAAAATATTTCCTACCGATATGTGTAATGATTAGATGAGCAGATCGGTATTATGCTAATTAGAATGTTTATTAATTAGATATGCTATGGGATTACTAAAATATTAGTACGTTCCACCAACTATAAGGATTATATAGTAGGCTGGTAGAATCGTGTATGTAAACCACATTGAGTGCAATTGATACTGCAAGTAGTCGCTGAGCTCAAAGTTAGCAAGAGAAGTTCGGGTGCTTTAGATTAAACTTCCTTTGTCGAGCTCGGTGGCTTGGTGCATTCATGTGCGTTTTATGATCGGAGGAGAT
>MNPL01003458.1:9596-23381 GCA_002081605.1 Tropilaelaps mercedesae | reverse complement strand
ATATATATATATATATATATATATATATATATATATATATGCGTGGTTTATGGAAGCTAAAACTTATGAAAAAATACACTGCACGCTACGCTTCCATGGCGAGGTCGAATTATCTTTTTGATAGCATAAATGGGTCAACGACAAGAAGTAAATTGCTCAATTATAAAATTGCACAATTTGCTAGCTATTCCGGGCAAAGTATTTATTATTCAATTGTAATTTAATTCTAGAAGCAAACTCAGTCTGTTTGATTGCAATCAGTTAGGCCGCACCGCTAGTTAAACCATTAGTGGCGCGTGTATTAGTGGCAAATTGACGACAATTCCCTAAATTGGGCAGTGGTATTTCTCTTATGTTTCTGTCGGATTTCGTTTTTGTTTTGACAGCCCACTCAATCGAAGGACGTTTACAGGTCTCTAGCTTGAATTATGCCGACATTTAGATATTGTCAGGTGGCTATCTACATGTTGTTCTCATTAAGATAAATTGTTCTCTCAAAATGGCTGCTAATCCACGTGTTTTATATTTCGTCTGAATGAGAGATCGGATTGACGATAAATACGCAGAACGAGGTTTAAAATATTATATTGTGTAGGGATGACAGCCCTTTAACACTTTACGAAGAAGCTTGTTTGAAACTAGACGACACGGAGGTAACCAAACTCTGATAGCTCAATCAAATTCTTTCATATTCGGTACGTTTCTGTTACTTCGATATACGCAGATGGTCAAACAAATATTATACACCACTTAACGGTATCGTAGAAAGAATTATAATTCGTTCCAACAATCTAGGTAGATGAATAAAACGTTTTGAAAGTCTATTAATGAAAAGGAATGGGTAGGCTTCTTTGCTATCCGAAGACTTTCTTGAATCTATTGTTCCCACGACAACTTGTTGTCTGAAGAACCTTAAAGTAGCAGCTGTATAATTTTCGGTAAGGAGTGCAATGATATTCATGTATGCCAATTTCATTTGCCTGGTACGCGAATGTAAATATACGGTGTGCTTAAAGAAATTGTTCCCACTATGAATGTTTGACAGTCGATCATTTTGATAGTTAAGTATCCAGGTGGGATATGCATGTAGCGCGGTATTTATTATGTATGTTAACTAATATCATAATAATTGTAAAACGCTTTGTGTTAACATGTGTATAGAGTTATCCCAATTGTAGCATTCTTTTATATATTTTAATAACATGACAACTTAAAACGATCGTTGTTGACCAGTGTCTTATATATATATATATATATATTATCTGATCCCGTACAGTCAGATTTACTGCATTATATCAGTGGTTTAGCGCAAATTATATATATTTTTATTCAAATCAAGCTAATTCAAGAACATTAACGTAAAACGAGCGTTGTCCTTAGTCAGGCGTAATTTCTATAAATGTCTCGCGTCTCTCTTATGGCTTAGCAAAGGTGTGAATGGCAACTCTTTTGGATATGTAGAGAGTAATCGAAAAGTTTTTAGTGGCTTTCATACATTAATAAAAATGCTTGTCCTTAAAATGTTGTATACCTTCTTCAATGTAACTTTTGGTGTTTTGGCCAAAATGCTATACTGCATTTCTAACTGTTAGGTCATCAAATGTCCATGATGCCAATCGGAGCGTTCGCTCTGCTTCTTGTTGCCTCCTTTGGAGTCTTACAGTTAATTCGAGCTGAAGAGGTTATTCTCATGGAGCCGTTCGATCCCCTTAAGGTGAGTCATATAGCGTCACTCCGAAAAAATAAGGTAACGACTGCAAAATGAAGAATATTCATCACAGCTATTTACCAATCAAGCTAGTTCAGATATGAAATCAAGCGCTTTACTAATTTTGTTATTGGATTAGTTATTAGAAGATCGCATTTTGCATTTTGAAACAATTATGAACTCAGTTGAGTGATACTACTGATCTCGTACCGTTTGTCACATTTCGGCCTTGAACTATGTTGAATGTAGTTCCATACAACTAACTGTACAGGCTCTTTGCGTTCAGATTTATATATGTTCATATAGCCTCCCCTTTATTTAAACTAAGTGTCGAAACTGAACGTGAAATGAGTGGAAGGCCTTATTTAGAAGGGTTACATTATTGCCGTGTTTGTCATGCAGTGAATAACCGCATTTGTCCAAAACGCAAGATGTTATTTTGCCTTGTAAAGAGCGCGAGAAAGAGAGAGGACTTGGGGGCCTAAAGGGTACATAATCCGATCGCTGCGCCATCAGGCAGTCGGTCGCCCTGTACTCTTCCAAAAGCAACTCGTCCGCAGCAGGCGGTACGGTAAGGTGTAAGGTATCTTGGGTAGTCAGCTCTGAAGGCTGGCCGTCCTACCCTGGCCCATGCGAGGGCTGCGGCTATTAACTTTGGGTTTCAATCAAGGTCGATGAGGAGTCTCTATTGGCCCCTCGGCTCCGTGGAGTTAGCAGCACTTCGGTGTTGTCTGCGGAACTCCCTGTTCCCTGGGGTTTAGACATAATGTGGCGTCTGCCATTTACTAGTTGAGAGATGGCCTGGGCTGTGTATGTTTGAACCACTTATACGATTTAGTGGACATTTGTTTCATGATTTAGCTGTGCAAAACTAATCGTGAAACACTAATGAGATTTTTTTTCTTTTTACTTCGCCTTAACACTAGCTAAGGATCATTTTTACCTATACAGGCTCTCTTTTCAAACCTAATCGAGAATACGGGCTTAACTAGAGTCGCTCCCATAGTGGAGCGCAACTATTGAGGAATTTTCAGAGCACGCAATCAATGCGTGAATAAGCCGATATTCTATTAAAAAATACTTTAGGTATGAATTTAAAATTAATAAATCTTTGGTCGTTGTAATTGTATCTCTGATACTACATTTAGATGCTCGGCACGTGGTACGTATGGAAGCGGAACGTTCATTTAACTGACCAAACGTCGAACGCTCGCTGCCTCCGAGTTGCGATCGAACACGATGGAAGCTCGGGTGATATCTACAAGATGGTTGTTAAATGGCTTGATCCCAAGTGAGTCTTAGTACCATCTTTCAGGGTTTTGCACGTCTATGGAACACGCAACTCCGGCAATTTTCTAACTATTAGTTAACTTGACAATAGATTACAAAACATCCGCGTCATCTTTTATACGATTGAGCAAGATACTCTAGCATGGCAAAGCTCTCAGGAAATAAATCCACTATAAATACTAAATACTATAGTGGTATCAAAACTTTTTTCTTACTTCCTCCTTTCAGCAATGGTAATTTAGACGTATCGTTATTCGTCGTCGACGACCGTTCTCATCCTGCAAGATTCTTTTTCAAATCAGATGGTAACTTTATTTTCATTTGTGTTTTAACTGTTGAAAGCAAACTGCAAGCAAGTTAGTGCTATAATTTAGAACTTAATAGCATTTATGAAATTGACTTAAAAGCAGGTCCTTAAGTGTAAGAAGCTAAAATAAGTTAATGGTTTAAAAACCCAAATTCAATAGTTACGCCGTAAATCTGGGGCCCCAGTTACATGATATTTTCTCAATACTCTTGGAACAACGAACGTACATTACAGAACACAAAATCGCTCTGTCAGTGCTGGGAACGGACTATGATAATTGGGCAGTTGCACATGGTATGCTCGGTTTAAAAGGTAAGCGGAAATGGACACATTTCATTACTATACAATTATACCTTATAAATATAATATACCTGGTTCTTGAATGCTATATTATACTTAATCAAATAAAAAAGCCAACTTTGTTCATAACAAGGTAAAATTTAACCACACAGGTATCTTACGTATTTTTAAAAATACTCGGGTCTCTTCGTTTATATCTGCAGAAAAGCTGCACAAAAATGTCTTTAATTATTTAGGTTATCATGCATATACTCATATTTGTTTCATTTATAGTGTGTGTTCTTAATTGACCATCCGAAGATGACAGTAAATACAAAGAGCTAGCCACCATTAACAATGTTATCATCACTTGTTATTATTTCGGTACATTTCGATACTGTGTTTTGGCTTATGGCAACTTTCACCACTAAACTATAATTCAGAATTGACGTATCCTTATTTTTAGTTATTTTGTATTATCATATACCCAGAATTGAGCTATACTTGCTCTATATTCCCCCAGGCATTTACACTCCTATATAGACGATTGTGTAGAAATAAAGCCACAAATTGAAATGAAGATCGGTTCTGTCAATCAATTTATACTTTTAAAGGTCAAATAATTTCGAAGTGCGTATTGGCATGCATGGTGATGTGCTACGTTATCTAGCCTATGTCATATATATACGTATATACGATCTGCTTATGTAGACTATGTTCTATTTTTCTTAATGAGGAAATTAATAGGATAAATATTATGGGGCCCTCACACACCAAAACTATTTTAACTTCTACCACACCTAAGAATATTAGGACAATGTATCGAGGGTACTAACCGATTTATGCTAACTAAATCTTCCAAGACATATATATACGCGCAATTAACAACTGAAGAATTTTCTTTCCATTGTTAGATTCATATTTTGTGGCAACTCGTAAGCTTCCGCTGGAAGGTGCAGCCCTTGGTGACATTGAAAACGTGTTGAACAAGAATCAAGTGTCTAAAGACTTTGTTATTATCGACCATTCGTCATGCTGATTTATCAGCATTCCATTTCTAGTTTAAAGCTTTATAGTTATGTGTGGGGTTATCAGTGTGCCTTGATAACCAAGGATGCCAACGGAAGTTACACTACGGCTCAAAAAGCTAGTATACACCGTTAATAAACTTTAGCATGATTTGAAATATATAATGAGATTGGCTTATTTCTAGCAATATGAGTAAAACTCTTGTCTCGAAGCAGTTAATATTGCAATGCCAATGCGAAATAGATACATGTATTCGAAAGTAGTGCTTGTAACATTTATCGCGCTACATCGCACAACTTCAGGTGAAACAGGTCCAATTTAACGTTTCTCTTGTACTCATTCACAATATTCCGGTCTCGGCAAGTTTAATTTACCCTTCCAAATAACTATCAGAGTTCTTGCACGAAAGAATAGCTATTAAATAATGAGCAAGAGTTGCGCTATGATATCGGCAATACACATAGAAACATAAAAACTGCTAAATATTGCAGAAAAGATGATTTGAAAATGCGAGAAAAAATGGTTAGATGTAAACCAAGTCAGAATCCACAGCAGTCGCCACCAGACTCTTGAGGCGAAATTGCCCGTCCTCAGATTTAAGAACATGGTTTAAATATTCGCTAGAAAAAGAGAAAAAACCTTCCAAGGTGCGTAGTACGTTCTCCCTCCTAATCCTACCTCGTTTGCGTCACCATCGTTACGCAACCTCCTATCATCCCATTCAATCCTTCGTGTCCTTGCTCTTTACCTATCTACGACTCTCTGACCCGCTCTGTATATCGTTGAGGCATTTGTTGTGTCTAATTTGATCCAGTCATTTTGTTCGCAGTTCATATCGATTCATCTAATAGGCAAACGAGCCCATTCGTCCAGTACCGTTTGCCATCAATTAACTTTGGCAACTGCATTTGAAATAGGCTCATTCGCAAGAAGTGTTCTTTAAAGCATAATTAACTTAAAACTAAACAAATGATTTTAATAAAAGAACGCTCGTATAGCCCTTCTTCAAATCTAATAGATTTGGACTTCTGGCCCAAAAGTCCCTTTTAATGGCGTTGGGATCGGAACATTACGACCTGTGTAAAAATTGGTAAAAGTTACTTTAGCCACCATTTTTCGCTACTGTATTAAAGGAGGATACTATTCTCATACTGTGTAATGACTTATCACCTGTAAGTCCAAGGGTCTACTAGTCACGTTGAAACATTATGGTATGAAGACATTGTGATGTGCAGAAGGAGCACTTGTTATGTCTAAAAAGCATTAGTAAGAGTGTAGAAGGTAAGTACTAAACGTCGGCCTGACGATTGATCCTGACATCTATGAATTTTGGCCAGTTTGTGTTTTTCGTCGCATACGTCCGCAGAGGGCGCTTAAAATGACCGACATGAATAGAAATTGCTGAGCATTGAGTGCACGCGTACGGTTTTTTTTCGCTCTGTGTTACAGGCGTCTCTGTATTGCTATTTTGTTGTGTAACTGGCCCAGCAAAATTAGTGTAACAACCGATTAGTCTAGAGGAAATTCTGGAACTGTAGGACTGCTACTCCATAATGGCTTAGCTTATTATAACAACGCAAATGCTATCGCACACACTGGACTAATGAACTTCAGATTTGATATCGTTACGCCACAGTTTTCTATCCTTGCTGATATTTTTTAAATTGGATCGTAAAAACGTACATTACGATTAGACTCACCATCTGAATATACAGTATTATTAAAAAACAATTGTTATGATATAATCTTTTGGGATTTTTTTGGGATAAAATAGTTGCGAGAAATGTATAATATGCTCTAGTGATTTTAGGTGGTCTAATATCGATCGTGTTCCTTAATAAATCTACAGTATTAGTAATAAACGAGCACAGATGTGTCTAGCAAGCATGTTACTTGCTGGCTTTAGTGTGTTCAGGAACAGTTTTCCTCTTTTTCCTGATCATAATTAGTGTACTACTAATCTGTTTGTTCATATTTATATCTGTTTTCTCTCACCAACTTCTGATCTTGTTAGTAGCAGTCCAGCAGAAGCACTTCAGTGTGTATGGCAGTCATAACCCTGCTTACTCTTTTTTCTCCGACTTTCTGGATCTCCTTAAGTCCTACTTTTATTGTTTTCCCCATTGTCTTTGGGTTTCAGGCAAATGTTTGTTTTCCGCTTTTCAGGGCATACGCCTTTGATGGAATATTGATTAGTATAACGCGGAACGTGTTTAAGGCTTTTATAATGTGGCGTCTCATGTTCACCACGAAACAGCCATAAAAGATTCCTAAGTAGAAGTTTTAAGTGTCTCTTGCCATTGGCGTGCTATCAGGTATCAGCATAACTTTATGCAGTACGTACGATAATTACTCATAGTTCCATTTCGTCAAAAAATTGTACCTCGTTCCAGTTAAATACAAAATACGGACCGCATTTTAATGACTAATTTAACAAACCCACGTTTACATCGTTACTACTATAGCACGCTCAAATATTGATCGTCTTCATCAAAGATGAAGGTAAAACTAGTAAAACTAAACTCATCATATATAGACAATAATCTAAGTTGTTCCCTTATCTTTAACATTTTCCCAAAGCAAGAACCAATAAATTATCAACAAGCAGATAAAAACCAAACGCGCTTTCCAAGCCAAGCCAATAAGTGGTAATGCTGGAAAGGCGTCTATGTGTGTTTTCGCTTTTTTACACGTAGTCCACGTTTTGCGTGGTCCATACGTAAGTACCCAATATAAGATGCGTAACTTTATCCAGTACATAAAAGGTCTAAAGTGCCATTTTATTACTTCTACATTCGAACTTTTTTTGAAAACTGTGTAATTGTTGCAAATATTAAATAACCTATCCAGTTACAATATCTGTGGCAAAAGAGTTGTTTCTATCTTGGTTATGTTGTGCACAAGGATGAAAAATCAAACATTAGTAGACAAATGCCGAGGTTTGTCAAGTATTAACTAAAGTAAAACTCTTCTATAATAAATTGGTATTATATTATTATTGTTATTATATATTATATATATTGGTATTATATTGGTATAATAAATTGGCATTAAGATTCCACCTTTTTGACGCGCTTTATTACACATTTAAAATAGGCACCAGGTTTCAAACTGTAAAAAACTCCATAATTCACAAAACAAGGTGTTGACCCATTTGATTCAAATAATACTTTTCTTTGTAAAATTAGCAAGTTGCGTCCGGCTGGAGTAATGAATCTCCAGAGAGGTCCCTTCGTAAACAGTTACCGGTTCCATCACAGAGAACAATAGAACAAAAATATAAGTAACACAAATATTGAAAGCGAAAAATGGCACGCGACTCTTAATAGATGATCTTACTGTACTTTATTGTAGAAAAAACTCGAACGAGAAGTGGACGGTAATCGTGAAGGTTCATCCACGGGACGCGCCGACTATGAGAAGAAGACGAGCAGTTTCATAGGTCAATATATCCTGCTCAGTAACGGAATGGGTATCTGTGCCGATATGTGTTAATTGTTACAAGCTTGGCCGCGGCTGAGTTACATCACAACAGAATGTAGAAAAAGCGCCTACCGTGAGAGCAAAGAGCACCGTATAAACTCAACCCAAAACGAATAATAGAGACTGTTCCTCGCAAAAACACGAAAAAGGAAGCTGAAGAGAGAAGCGCCAAAAGGGCCATGGGCAACGAATGAAGCAGCAATCAAGGAGGATAGACCTTTCAGATTTACCTCGACGGCAGTGAGACCACCAAAGGAAATTACTGAATCGTAGCAACAGCCACTGACGCTGAAAGAAACTTCACAAGCAACCGCCAGCAGCCAAGCAAGCAAATAGAAACAGACCAAAGTCATGATAATGGGTAGATTCAACGACTATAACAAGACGTTCACCAGACACACAAAAGAGCGCACTTCTTATCAGCAATAGATAAGAGGCAAAAACCAGAGACGAGGTGAACGAATCAGCAGAACATACAGTGACTATCGCCGACAACATCGACATGGAAAAGGAAAAAATCTACATTAATGACTTCGGCTAGAATATACAAAATACCGCAGACAAACAGCAAGGGCATACAATTAGCTAGGCGAAATTCCAAACTAACTGGAAACTGACCTGATTATTTTTTAAAAATTCTTGAAAAAACCTTCCTTTCCATATTCTCCTAAATGAAAACACTAGATCCCTAGCAGGCAGCTGCTCACGAATTTGTTATACTCACGACGGTAGAGAGTCAACATACGAAATAAAGCATGGGGTCGGGTGCTCAGGTCTGATCGCAGAAAGGCATAAAGACAGAGCCAAGAGAAGGAAAGTTTTTGTGAGAAACAAAATGGGAATGGACTCTTCGGGAGGAGAAAAATGTTATTCTGGAACCCCGGAAACTGGACGAGACGGCCGGAGACCCCGAGGACGCCGAGTAGTTGCACAACGACTGCTCCACGCGTACACCAAGGAAAGAAAACTAACCCATCATACAAGGACGAAAAACCGAGTCGAAGCAATATACTGGTGGACGCCAAAAGTCGTGATCTGTATAAAGAGATGCATCGCCGCATTCAGAAAGTAGAGAAGATTTCTCTCAAAGAGGCGCCTATTCCCGATAAAATTCCTTCGAAATTTCCTCCCCGGGTGAAATTTTAATAAGGCACTTTTCAGAAGAACGTTAAGATCGTATCATCAAATAAGCGTAAAATTAAAAAGGTAAAGTTCCTGAGGAAACAAAAAAGAGCGGAGACGGCGCTCATTTTGAAGGGGAGTGCGTTCAAATCCGTCTATCCACTAAACGCCCTTGGAAAGTGCATAAAGGTAATAATAAAAGCCCGTCTAAGAGCCGTTGCGGACGAACATAATGTGCTATCCGAAATGCAGTATGACTTCCACAAGAAATGGCACTCATGATCGTCGACAGTGCAATTAACAGAACAAGCGAGCAAAAGAGCCAAAGGACAAGGACAGTAGATACTTTATGGCGTTGATCATATGCGATGTGAAGAACCTTTTTAACAGAGTCTCAGAGAATAATCGCAGCCTTTAGCAAAAAATAACGTGTCCGTCTACCTCAGGTTAATCGTGTCAAATTACCTCATCCAGAGGCGGTTACGGTGTCGACATGTACTACACAAGGTAAAAGCAGAGGTACCCCAAATTCCCATATTGAGGCCTTTATTGTTGAACGTACTCTACGACAGAGTGCTCAGGCTCACTAGCATACCCAATCGGTAGAGATAATAGCCTATGCGGGTATTTGCTTGTTAGAGTAGACGGAGAATCGCCACCAAATAGGAACTAAGTTATTCTGCTCCTACATAATGTGGCACCGTTAGTTAGTTCGCACTCCGGACCACGCAGACCCCACGATCTGCGCCTTCTATTTTGATAGTATTGTCGCTAATAATACACTACAAATATTTCTCTTTTTACTATAGCTTCACTGATATTTTAGATGCAGGAGCATAATGCTAAAATTGCTGCCCTCGGGATTTGAAAAAACATTATAAGGCTCGGTTTTACAAAATGTTAGAGCTAATGAGAGAGAATAAATCGATCGTTTGTTTGGCTAATAGTGGCACGCATGCTGGAATAGATTAACTCGTATACATGAAAGCGTATTTATTGATAGTAAATGTAAAAGACATTCGTTAAATAAAACGCTATGAAAGCCATGATTATGTGCAGAAGTGACGACGATATTAAAAATTTGATCGGATGAACGAACTTCTAAATGTCATGCGCTTAAAAAATATGATTTCAAGCGGACAACAATTTTATAGATAGTACTCCAAGGGGTGTTACTTCTGCATTAAGGGAGGAGTCGTAAAAATAAAGTGTTCTGCAAGAATATCGCTGGTGAATATGTAAGATACTAAAGCCTTTGGTCGGGATATCTTGGTCGGGTCACCGATTACACGTATATCGACAAGCCCACACGACAACTTGGTCGGCTGTAGTGTTAAGGCGTTGTGATTAAACTGCAAAATGTTGCCTTTAAGGCTGCAGGGGATCGCAGTCGAGACGATCGACGCGTCACATAAAATCTTTTGTCGACTTTCATTCTCATCTAATTGAACGATTGTGTCTTCGCGCCATCTATTTTCTCTGATTATAGTACATTTTAATTTGCTCTCCCTTTTATCTGCGGTCTTACAAGTATTCCCCCTGGAAGCCTTAACTCTTGAAAGATAGATCTTGAAGACATAGAGGCTATTACATTGAATACAACGGATAATTTCTCTCACGACGTACAGGTGATAACTGCTAATAAAAGTTATCACCTGTGTACAACTATGTACGCTTTTTGAAAGATTTCTTATCGACTCTTATGAACAAAAAAAGACAACACTTATATTTCATTGCTTTATTACCGGTTTTTAAAACGTTTTGAGCTGAAATGTGATGTCAACGCGGATGTTCAGATGCATCATAAGATCTCAAAAACAAACTAAGTTGCACAAAATACTGCTAATAAAGCAAAAAATCTTGTGACAGATTGGGACAGACGTAAAACAACGCGGAGTCAGGAAGAAAAGGTTAGTATAACAACTGAATGTTTTATGATAATTAGTGGTAATAATAAATCATCAGCATAAATCAATGAGTAACGCATTTTAATGTGAGATAATCATAGGTATGATCTCTAACTCATATAAATGACTACGTTGTAAACATACAGTAGCTTGGTTTATTAAGAAATCTGCAGCTGTGACATGGCTGTATAAACTATGAACCAAAGTGCAATGTAGATTACAAGTTAGTAAAGTACTCGTACAGCCAAATTTCGCGACTTATTGACCACCAAATATGCATTCAAATTTGTACGGTTTCAGCAACGTGAAATGCATAAACATATTTACTAAATTGTTTCAAGCTCTCTAGAAAATAACTCGTTCACAACGTTCTCCGTGTGTACATTCCTTTGAAACCGCAAGGTGGCAGTTTAAGTTAAGCAATGGGGCACCTATAACATTAAATACTCAAGCATAAATTCCACAAATATTTTACGGTAAGTTTCGCATTGTTTTGAGAAATTCGTTAACGTCTTCTCTCGTAGGGTCTCGTCTCGGAGCACGAGTGTCGATGAATTCGGAAATGCTTGTACCACATGGCTGAGGTAGTCCTGCTCTTTTGTGTTGACTAACGTTACTGTAGCTAGAGGGTGGAGCAAACGCTGCCGGTCGATGTTGACGTCGATTTTCAACGTAATCTTCGTAAGCAAGTCGACTTTTTTTGAGCTCTGTAGGGAGTTCTGAAAATAGTTGTTTTGAATACTTATTTGTAGATGACAATTTATATCAGACTGGACACTATGCTGTGGCTTCTATGTGAAATATGTGGAGCTAGAAATGGTTTATCAGATTACTCTAAACGGTATATTTTCTTTGATTCCTGTATCTACAGTTCTGGAACGGGTCAAGTTACAACAATGCTAATAATGGAGGCAGGATCAGCAATGTCCGTTTACGTTTCTAAATTCAGGTTAAGGTATATAGCCTCAAATCTATTCAATCATATCATATGAGTTGCTTTTACCGATAAATAGTAAGTGCTTGGCAGATTATCTCTGCAAGTTTTTTATTTTTCTGGTTCTTGATTTGTTTTTAAGGAGTTCTGAAAATAATACATTTGTATACTATTCGCTTGTTGAAGCATTTATCATATCTGTTACATCTGCATTTCACTTGGCTTACGTATAGGAACCCCGTGAACTTCTTTTCCTTCATCCCAAGGCCTAATTTGCGGTGCCAGTGCTGCTGTAGCGGTTGGAGGAAATGATCCACGAAACTCAGTCTAAAATGGAATTCGTATTAATAAGAATGTTATAAAACTATTTGGATTTTGGAGGTTGCATTTACTTACAGAGCGCTCTTTTATGACAGCCAACATCGTACAGTACATCGTTACTGAAAATATACTGAAATCAAATTTATAACTTGTTTTTCTTTAGTACCTGTGTTTTTCTGATGCGATATAAATACCCTTACCTTAGCAGTAGCGTTTTCACTAACTGTTTGGTCGCTATTCTGGACATCAACTTTCTCCAGTTCAGCAGGTGATAGTCCCTTGAAGTTGATACGCCGAAAATACTCGATTAAGCGTGTTCTCCAAAATATGATTATGAGTCATTTTATTAATACTACTGGCGGCTAAAGTGGTGTTAACTAACTGATAGCTTAAATTCCCAGTCAAATAAATTAGCCGCCCATTTACCTTTTACTCCCCAGATTTGCGCTATATTCTTTCATATTTATTTGTTTGTATTGAAGTCAAACATCTATTATAAAAACGTGAATATACCTTCCTCTTACGTATTCGATTAAGCCGTTGCTGCAAGATGTCTTGTCTTCGTTTTTTAACTTCTAGTGCGGTTTTCTGAGCTCGAGCAGACTCATCACGAAGTCGGCTTAGTATCTTCAGTTGTTCTGAACGCTCGGACTCATTACGAGAAAACTCGAAATGGACCTTCAATATCATATAGTATTCATGTGTCAGAAATCAGATCATTCAGTAGTTAAGAAACGTACGATATCAACATAATGCGTCGTAGGCTCTGTCGGCAATGCTTTGGTGAGTGACAGATTTAAGCTTATGCTACTTACTTATTCAAAGGATTTGTTTGCATTTAGTTCACATTATTTTTAGAAATCGGAATGTTGCCATTAAACAAAGTAAGTCAGGGTGCCCAAAAAGGTGAGTAGGCTTAGCAGTAATTTATGGAGAAGATTACCAATAAATATTTTTAGAATTGACATAACATCTGCCGACATTTAACGTCTATGGTATTGCGGTTGGGCTGCGATCTTTCAATCTAAATTACTACAAATAAAACAAAACGGGAAGATTTTACGATAAAAGCTGCAATGTTAATTGGGGTAAACAGAGTGTGTTAGGATTGCAAAAAACTGAATGAGGCAAACAAAGCAGAAAGAAATATAAATTTACAAAGTTTAGATAGTGTATAGAATAATGACAATGTGACACAAATGCGACGCGTGGAAGGAGACAAGGTAAATGTTATAGATATATGACAACAAGTGATCAAATCGCTTACTAGTATACCTATATATAGCTCTATCTAGTAAATAATGTATTGATCAATTGTTATGCATTACACTAACGTGTACGCGATCTGTAGTTTATGATCCTATAAATGTTTATCCGTATGCAAAAACACCCAAAAAACTGAAAA